>SCLH01001372.1:179716-199950 GCA_004367855.1 Oikopleura vanhoeffeni
TTTGAGTAATTTTTCTGAGTAATTTTCTCTGGAAAACCAAATTTTCGACCAGAAAAACTCATAATACCAAAAAGTTGTATTATTATCTTCTATTTTTAAGATAAAAAACTTTGGTTGCTAAAGGGTTTAAGACTTGACTAATAAACTAAGCATTAAAAAAACTAAGTTTTTTATTTTTGGCTTTTCGTTTGAGATATCCCAAAAAAAGGTGCTCACTTTTTAGCGCCCACCTCGAGGTCCTGCCCCATGGGACAAATTGAAGAAGCCAAAAATTTGTGAGAAAAGAAGAATTTAGATAAAAAAATGTTTCAACTATTGATATAAACATAGCCTCGCCTTTTTTATTTAATTATACACTATCTACTTGTACTGTAGAAATAATAGGTGGATTGTTCTGAAACTCCTTGGGGGTTAATAATATATTGAAAAATGGGAAAAAAAATAATGAAGAAAAATTTTGGTCGTCACGTGATCAAAAGATAGCGATTTTTCGTATTTTCAGTATTAAATTATTTTCAAACAAATGCCGCATCGGTAGTTTTTGAGTCAACGCCACTTAGTAATGAAATTGACACACTTTTGGTGAAAACAATAAAAAAATTGAAAATTATGATTTTTTGGCTCCCAAACCTCAATTATCCGAGAAAGAAAACGCGCAATAAAATTTGGCACAGATCAGTATATGTGACAAATCTAACCTTAGTGGTCGATTTTGGCCGAAAATCGATTGGTGGATTAGCTACCAATATTGCTGAAATTCTCAGTGCTGAAAGTTATTTGTAATAAAAAACTTAAACGCCGACGCAAATTTGGCGATAATTGCAAATTCGCGGATATTGGTCTGGCGATATATGGAGCCTCCCCCTCTTTAAAAACCGAATGCCAAGTATCAGAACAAACTAATGTAGTATGCGCTTTAATGCTTTTGAGGAAGCTCACTAAAGATTATTTTCTGAGAGTATGTTGAATTTTCTGATTCCCTGAGTAGTACTGGCAACATTCTGAACAATTGTTCTACATATTTGAGAAACAATTAGATACTTTTCAGCTGGGTTTTTTCAAAAATTGCACTCGAAAACTTCATAATAGCTGCGTAATTATCCACTACCACCTTCTTAAATAATTTAAAAGCCTTCAGGAGCCTTTTTTCACAATTTTCTGGTGGGCTCTTGAAAAATTCTTGTTTTTTTGAAATTTAAAAATTCTTAGGAAACAAAGAAAGATAATTTTAACTTTTTTTGTGCGTTATTTACATCCGATTTGTTTCATTTGCAAATTTATGCGACATAGAAAATGTTTCATCGAAATTTGAAATATCTGAAAATCGGAAAGAATCTTTTGACTCAAAACAATTGGTGAAAAATATTTTAAAAAATAATTAGGGACCCCAAAAAATAGATACCCACTTACTAAAATTGCAGATTCAACTTTAGAAATAAATATGACGCGATAAATTATGTGCATTTAATTGTCCGTGCAAGTCAAAATGAAATAATTATTCACCTGTTAAGACAATCCGCATTGGCTTGACAAGATTCTAATTTACATTCATCGATATCATAGCAAAGTTTTCCGTCTCCTTCATATCCGTCGTTACAGATACAATTAAAGTTACCAAAACTATTTTCACATTTTGCATTGGCATCACAATTATGTTCACCAGTACATTCGTCAATGTCAAAACATGCTTCACCTTCTTGAAAGAATCCAGCGTTGCAAGAGCACTGATAAGTACCCTTCGTATTAAAACACGCTGCATTTTTTGGACAAGTATAAGTTTCTAGTTGACATTCATTGATATCTTCGCAATTGAAACCATCGCCAGATAAGCCTAAAATAATATTGTTAAAATTTACAACACAACTTCCCGGTTAATCTGTTAGAGATATGAACCATACCGTATGGTCAAGATACTATGGTGGTTCTTCATTTTACATATTCTTTATAAAAATCCGGAAAACAAGACTTTAAGGATATTACTTAGATTAGCAATTTTTAAGGACTTTTATTAAGCTTGCGTAAAAATGTGTCAATTTTTTTGTATGTTTACACTCCTGAAGACGTAATCATTACGCTACCATCTTTTCAAGACGGAAAAGCTATCTCCTTCTTGGTTTAATTTCGAAATAAAGCAAAATGTTTAAAATAAACTGTATAATTAGTTAGCAAAACTTTTACTGAGCGTTTTTAATGCAGTTTTATGTACTTTATAGGGGGATTAAATCGGTGATGTCATGAAAAATAAGTATATCAATTTATAATTTCAAAAATTTTTGACATTAATTTTTAATTTCAAAAATTTGTTGAAATTAATTTAAAGAGAGTGGTGTTAGTGCTGTTTGGGATTTGCAAGGATCCGTACGGCTGAACCGATATAGATGAGACATTTCTGACAAGAAGAAATAAAAGATCTATCTTAAATCTTGCAATACTATGTGACAATTTAGTACTACTCCCACCAACCATCTGGTTAACCGTGGCTGACCACGCGTCCCTCGGGGTTTTTCTACTTAACAAGGATCCTAGAGCTTCCGTCGGAAAATTTTAGGATTTTGTGAAAGTCAGACTTTCAAAGTCTGGTAAAATGTTTGAATTTTAGCAAATCGGTTCTTTTTTATTCAATTTTTCTCCAAGCAATCGGGTCGAAGGCAGGGGTCGGCAATACCTGTCTTGTCTTTGTCCTCCTGTCCAGTCCTGAATTTTAGGACAGGACAAGGACAGAAAATATTGAAACCTGCCCTTATTTCTGTCCTGGACTTGAGGACAGGACAAGCACAGAAAATAATAAAACCCGTCCTAATTTCTGTCATGTGAAAATCAGATATTTTTTGAGTTTAAATTTTAGAGAAATATGGACAGGACAGAAATTTTCAAATCTTGTGCCGCATTTTTAGGATGTTTTGCCAAGAGGCTTTTTCTGTAGAAAAGCTTGAAATGCCATTTTTGAAATATAAGAGCCTCAAGGTGTCCCGAATATTGAATCGGTCGTTTTTTTTAATTTCGGCCTAATAGACTGTCAATCGACGAAAAAGTGCGCGAAATTGACAATTTTGAAAATGAAAGTGACAACCAGACAATAAAAATACAACCAAAGGATTTCTTGGGTATGATTTGCTGCAGATGGTATTAGCGACTATAGTCTGATTTCTAACAAAAACGGTGCTAAAGATCAAAACATAATTTTGATGAAAAACTCAGATTTTGTTCTAGAATCCGCTGTGATCAAAATCAGACCATAGTTGATAATATATTTTCCAGCAATTCATACCCAAGAAATCTTTTGGTGGCACTTTTATTGTCTGATTATCACTTTTATTTTCTAAATTTCCAATTCCGCACAGTTTTTCGTCGATTGACAGCCTATTAGGCCGAAATTAAAAAAAACACAACCGATTCAAAATTTGAGACACCTTGAGGCTCTTATATTCCGAAAATTGCATTTCTAGTTTCTCTACAAAAAAAGCTTTTTGACCAAACATCTAAAAAAGGCCATTTTCGGCACCTTCGACCCGATTGCTGGCCCCTGAGGGCAAAATAGAAAAAATAGAACCGATTCGCTAAAATTCAAACATTTTAATGTCAAAGTCCAAGGTACGCGTGTTTAACCGCAGTTAACCACATGGTTGGTGGAAGTGGCACTGAATTGTCGAATGGAATTACGAGATTGAAGATAGATCTTTGATTTGTTGACCTCAGAAACGTCTGATCTACATCGGTTCAGCCGTACGAAGCCTTGTAAATCTCGAAAATCACTAACACCACCCCCTTAAATGTCAGAATTCATGAGTAATTTATTCCAAATTTTTTGAAAATTTGCAATGAAACTAGTTATATTTGTGAATTTGTGTCTAACGATGCAACAAATAAATTTAAATTGTGTCCAGAAATACTCTGGAAATTATGTGCAAATGCCCTCCTCATAATTTATGAAAAAATATATCTTCTCGTAGAATAAATTTCCCAAGTCGCTCGAATGTTTGCAAAAAATTAAGTTTTTTTAATTTTTTAAATTATATTTCTTGTTTATGTGAATAAAGTCGAAGATTTGTTATGTCCTAAAAATATCAATTTAAACTTTTTGCACTAACATAGAGAAAACTTTGATGTTAAATTGATTTTAAGAAATTTATTCGTCTAAAAATCATCACATTACAATGTACTCATTACATTATTTAAAATACTATATTTCTATTTATTTGTATTTAACTATCACGAGATTTTAAAATTTATTCGGTTTTAAGGGGGTATTGGTTCTAAAAATGTACCTTTGTACTCCACTTTATCAGAATACAAAACAGATCTATCCTTAATCTAAAAAAATAATTTATCATAATATTTTTTGGCCGACCCTGGTGACCACAATGCAGCGAGTTCTAGAATGCCCAATAAAATTTCAAAGTACTACTCCTCCTGAAGCTCGCATACGATTTTACTCAAACTTGGCATGAATCACAGAAACCATAGTGCTCGTAATTAAGATGAATTAGATTTTTTAATTTCGGACTCATATTTTCTAAAACTGCCAAAAACCCACAAATTTCAGGGTTTTCGCTCTTCAAAATACTAGTCCTCCTAGGTTACATTTCAGAATGCAGTATGAATTTTAGAACAGAAGGAGAAATATGTTTCGGTTATTTAAGGGGAATTAGATTTTTGAAATTTCTTGTTTAATTCAAGAGAACCGCATTTTCCGGAAGTGCAAATTTCAAGCGAAAAAAAAACGATTTTTCGTGATTACGAGCAACCTGCATCCAAATTTGGGCATATCAGATCATACAGCTTTGGACGATATTATTTCGGTTAACTTTGAAGAAAAATTAAGTTGATATCTAAAAAACTCAAGAGGAGATAGATTTTTAAATTTTCAGATTGTTAAATTTCCAGCGCCACGGCGGATTCTTTGATTATTTATATTGATTATTACACTGAATAAACAGCTTTTTGTTCAATGGTATCATTTGTCTCAGAATTAAGATATTTTTTTTCTAGTAAACTCGCAAAATCAATTATAAAACCACGTTTTTCGTTTAATTTGCGACTACCACCCCTTTAATCAGTTTATGCTTTCTTATCGTTCCCTAGCAATTTGGTGCCATTTGTAGACCTTAAATTAACTTAAAAACAGCACAAACGCTACCTCCTTAATGAAATCGCAAACTTCTTGCGTTGATATCAAATTGTATCACTAGACATAGAAATAATAATTAAATTACCTTCAAAACAATTGCAATCGTAATTTCCGTCTTTATTAAAACAGTGAGAGTTGTAGGCACATTGATGAGAATTTTCGAGACATTCGTCAACATCTGTACATTCCAACCCATTTCCTGAATATCCAGACTTGCATTCACACTCATACGAACCAAATGTATTGAAGCATGCTGCATTTGAGGCACACTTATCAGTTTCGAGTCTACATTCATCGACATCTACACATCTTTCGTTAGATTTGACAAACCCTTCACGACAATTACACAGGAAACTTCCGATAGTATTATAACAGTCCATATCCGGACATACATTAACCGTCGCTTTACATTCGTTGACATCGGTACAAAAGTCGCCATCTCCAGTATATCCTGGGTTACAACTACATTCAAAATGTCCCATTGTGTTTTCACAACTGGCGTTATCATCACATGGTTCGAAAATACACTCATTGTCATCATGACAAGAAGCACCATCTCCAGAAAATCCATTATTACATGAACATTCAAAACTGCCATCAAGATTTTTGCATGAAGCATGTTCATCACAATTATCTAAGCGCATTCTGCATTCATCAAGATCAGTGCAACTGACTCCACTACCGGCATATCCTGAATTACATTGACAGCTGAAACCGCCGACTTCATTGGTACATTGTGCATTTTCAGAGCAATTATCAGATTCGGTTAGACACTCATTAATATCAAGACAGACAAAGCCATCTCCAGTATATCCTTCGTTGCAAAGACAGTCAAAAGTGCCGTCAGTATTGAGACATTGCGAATTTGGATGACAATTTGATAACCCAGCAGAACATTCATCAATGTCGCCACATGTCACACCATCCCCAGAATAACCACGGTTGCACATGCACGTGTAGCTACCTGCTGTATTCACACATATTGCATCATGATCACAATTCGTGACTGAATACTGACATTCATTGATATCGACACAGGCACCTTCGTCATCCTTTTCATAACCACTATCACAATTACATTCATGTGATCCGTATCGATTTATGCATTGAGAATTTGCTGGACATGCCTCGAAATTTGAACATTCATCGATATCTTGACAAATTAATCCATCACCTTTAATATTGCTTCAATATAAGTGATCGTGGAACTAGGTGTGATTAAATTGAATATGAAGAAATGATATTTTATACAATGTAATATTTAAAATAAACAACTTTTCAGAGATCTAGATTTGAAAAATTAAATGAATTGACTATTTTCGAATAATCAAAAAATATTAAAAGCTCATTTTCCCACCAATTATTTTTATCATCACAAATTAAAATCGTTTTTTAAGTCTATTTTATGAATATGAAGCACACTGCCTTTGTAGCCGGAGTTGCATCTGCAATAAAATGATCCGTCAACATCTTTACAATTTGCATTGAAGTCACAGTCATGAGTACCTGCTGAACATTCATTAACATTCAGGCAAATAATACCATTTCCGATATAACCTGAATTACAGGTACATTCATGTGAGCCTAAGGTGTTCAAGCAATTTGCATTCGGTGAACACATATGGGTTCCCATAGAACATTCGTCTTCGGGATCGCATGAAAAGCTTCCTATGGTATTATAGCACATGGATGAATCTTCACAAGTATGCTCTCCAGACTTACATTCATTAATATCCTTGCAGTCTTCTCCATCATTCTTATATCCGGATGCACATTCGCAGACGTAGGAGCCATCGATGTTGAAACAATCGTTGTTAATTTCACAGGTTTTGGTTTCCGAAGAACACTCGTCAATATCGTGACATACAAGCCCGTCTCCCTCAAATCCGGCTTTGCATTGACAACTAAAGCTGCCGACATTGTTGGTGCACTGAAATTAATGTTTCAATTTAAATATTTTTATAACTGACTTGAATAAAAGTATCACGTGAGATAATAGCTTTTCCGTTCAATATCATTATGTCGGCCAATAGTCAAAAATGCATCTTACCTTCGCGTTTATATCGCAACTATCTGACTCGCATTCGTTGACATCTTCGCATGTTTTTCCGTTGCCAAAAAAACCCCGGTTGCAAGAACAAGAATAACTACCATCGACATTTAGACAAGACGCATTTGAATCACAATTTGCTGTACCAAGTTCACATTCGTTAATGTCAGAACATTCAAGACCGTCTCCTTTGTAGCCGTCAACGCAATTACATTCATGAGAACCGACGTTATTTACACACGTGCTAAAATATGCGCAATCATGAATTTTAGCTTCACATTCGTCAGAATCAATACAACTATTGCCATCACCGTTAAATCCGGTGGAGCAAGTACATGTATAAGATCCGTCTGTATTTTCACAAGCGGCGTGTTTGTCACAGATATCGTCTACGTTACATTCGTTGATATCTCGACATTCGCCGTCAATGTCTTCATAACCGTTGTAACATTCACATTTGTATGAACCAACGTCGTTTTTACAAAAGGAGTTCATCGGACAGTTGAATGTGTTAACTTCACATTCATCAACATCGTTACATTTTTTACCAGAACCTTGATATCCAGATTTACACTGACATTCGTACTCTCCAAATGTATTGATACACGCGGCGTTTTTATCACAAGTGTTCACTTCTTGGCATTCGTTAACATCTGAACATACGACACCATCACCATCAAAACCTTTGTTACATTTGCATTTATAACTTCCCGGCAAATCTTTACAAAACCCATTCGATGAACAATCGTTTTTACCAGCTTCACATTCATCAATGTTTACACATTTGAAACCGTCACCAGAATAACCATCGGAACATTTACAGTCATAGCCACCATTGTTATTCGAACAAGCTGCATTTTTGTCACATTCATCTAGTTTTTCTGTACATTCATCGATGTCGACACATTTTGACCCGTCGCCTTGATAACCATCGTTACATTTACATTCGTGAGTTCCAATTTTGTTATTGCAAGTTGCATAAGGAGAGCATGTATGTCTTCGATTATCAGTAGTGGTACATTCGTCAACGTCACTACATGTGAAACCGTTTCCAAAATAGCCGGATTCACATGAACATGAAAAGCCTCCTATCGAATTTGTACAGATTCCGTTTTTATCGCACGGTTCAGTATCACACTCGTTGAGGTCTTTGCATGACTCGCCGTTTCCCAAAAATCCATCGTTACATTTACAATTGAATTTACCGTCTTTATTGATACAAGCAGCGTTTTCGTGACAGTTATCACTATTTTCTTCACATTCATCAATATCTTTGCATGTTTTTCCATCTCCTCGATATCCTGCAATACAAGTACATTCATACGTTCCGACAGAATTTGAGCAAGTAGCTTTGCTGTCACAAGCGTGTCCGCCAGTTTCACATTCGTCGATGTCCGTGCAAACGTCACCATTTCCGTTAAAGCCGTCTTTACAATAACAATCATGACCTCCATCGTTATTATCACAAAGTGCATGGGCGTCACATTTGTCCTCTCCAAGGACACATTCGTTGACATCTAGGCAAATAAAACCGTCACCTTCGTACCCGAATTTACAAAGACATGCGAATGATCCTGGATCATCCGTACATTCTGCATTTTCGTGACATGGTTCTCGGATACATTCATTCACATTTTTGCAGTTGATACCGTCACCGTTATATCCAAGTCTACAATCACACTGGTAGCTTCCTGCAGTATTTGAACAAGTGGCATCAGTTGAACATTGGTTGTCCCCGGTAACACATTCGTTGATGTCTTTGCAAGATTTACCGTCTCCAGCATACCCTGAATTACATAAACATGCGAAAGATCCAGCTGAATTTGAACATTTTGCATTGACATCGCAATTATGAGTGTCAAAAATACATTCATCTATATCGATACAGTCTCCCACAGTTCGCATAAATCCAAATTTGAAAAATCCGGATTTACATTTACAAGTATACCCGCCAACTTCATTATTACAAAGGGCATTTGGACCACAATCAGCGAGGTCAAGAGCACATTCATCAACATCAGCACATTGGAATCCATCACCAGCGTATCCAGTGTCGCAGAAGCATTTGTACCCACCTTGAAATATTTGTTATATTACTAGTACAAGGGTTGGAACCGATCCCTCAAAGATACTAAGTACCCTTCTGAGGCTCGATTACTTAGTTTCGCATAAATAATTTTCGCAAAAAATGCACGTTTAATTTTTAAATTGTAAATTTCGCTAATTATTGAAACTGATTCGCGCTAAAAATTCAACTTTCGATTCCTGTTCATCCAAACCTCTCACACTGATTATGGCTTGTTTAGCCGAAACGTCGAATAAAAACATCTTTGATTGAAAATATATAATAATTTTTATGTCTCAAAACACTGAATACTCCTAAGATACGTTATTACTCTAATTATTCAGCGTTTGGTGATATCTAAAGAGATATTTTAATAACGTAAAACATTAACAGACAATTTGTTTTGGTTCGTGTTAGGATTTTTACAAGTTAGTGGTTAATTTTGTTTTTATCGTATTTATTTATATCGATCATTACTAATTATGACAGCATTATGACAGCATTATTTAAAACTTGTCAAATTTAATCAATTATTAAAAACAACCCGCTTTAAAAATTTCACCAGCTATCTGAAAACAAGAAAAATGTTTACCAGAAATATTGATACACATAGAATTGGCAGAGCATTTGTGACGTCCGCTGACACATTCGTTAATGTCATAGCATCGATGGCCATCACCAGTAAAACCATCATTACATGTACACGAGAATGAGGCTTTTGTATTCGTGCATTGAGCATTTCGATCACAAGAATTCATATTCGAATTATCACATTCATTGATATCAGTACATTTAGTTCCATCTCCACTGTATCCAAGATTGCAAGTGCAGTCAAAACTTCCATCAGTATTGGAACAAATAGCGTTAACATTGCAATCATTGCTAAAATATGGTTTAAAAATATTTGTTGAATTATTGCACAGTTAATTTGAATGATTTGTTAGACTAACGGATTAAAAATTTTTGGTCAACATTTTTTAAAATCACGAAATAAAATTTTTGCTCGACATTTTCTAAAATCGAGAAATTTTTTTTGTCAACATTTTCTTAAATCGACGAAAAAACAATTGTTGGGGGACAGTTTGCTTGTAATATGAAATAGTGTCTGAAAATGATCTTTTTGGCGCTATTGGGCCCCTGTACATGCTAAAATAGTTTGCTAAGTAAAATGTTAAAAAATACGACTTTTCATGACTAAAAAAGCAAAAACAGTCGTTTTCACCATCTTCTATACATCTTCCTGCTTTTTCATTCACAGATTATGAACCGGTTAAAAATATTTCTTGAATAGGACGAAAAATAATAAGTTTTTAAAAACCATTTTAGACTCCCTGTTAACCTCATTTACCGGTTTGTTCAACTTTCGATTGTTAAAATTCACATTACTAGTTTTTAGAGAGATTACGAACTAACATATCATAATTGTGTAGTTACTTTGTATGTCTATGGCGAGAGTGATTAACTATTCAAAAGGTCCATTTTGCTTGGCTCAAAAAAAAGTTGTTTTGAATATTCCATAATTTTATTTGAACAAAAATATAAGTTGATAACGATATTTTTTCTAGATCCTAACCAAATACAATTGTTGATCGACAATTTTTTGGTTTCCCAATCAAACAGAATTTTTGGTAAAAATTTCTATATTATTTATTATTTTAGCAATTTTTGATTGTACACTGTACAATGTACATCTCTCATAATTATAAAAATAATCTCTAAGTGGCCGGTTTTACGATTCACTTTGGGCCCGGACATCACTTGAAACTCACGCGGTACACAAAATTTTTTATATTCAAATTGGAATTTAACTACGAAATAAATCAATATCAATCTACACTGTATCAAAAGCATAGAAATGAACGGTTCTCTTCTTCTCTATATTTTCTTGTGACGTCATGATAAAATTCGACGCATAGGCAGGATTATCGATATTACCGACGTAAAGAAGATGTTCGCTACTGTCTTATTTTTGTCCGCCGTGGGTGAAAATTTCGGTTCGACTAATTGTAATGGCTTTACCGAGTATTATAAGGTATAATATGAAATCAAAAGCATGGTTATTACGACATTTTTCGACTGAGTTTTCTGTATAATCTTGAAAATGATAATAAATCAAAACTAGTAGTAAAATGTTGTATTAAAATTTGAAATTAATTTTGACGCCATAGGGACAGTGAAAAAGGTTTGAAAATATTATTTCGAATTATAGTAAAGACTCATTATATCTACGTTTCAAAGTATATCGATCACCGCGGCCATAAGGACATTCTAACCACGATTAATTTTCAGCTAATAAAATGAAGGCAGCGAAGAGGCAATATTTTGAATTTGGGGCGGCCACAAGGACATTTTAACCAAACTGATATTTTAGAGCGGCCACGAGGACATTTGAATCAAATTGATATTTAAGGGCAGCCACAGGGGCAAAGAGCCATTTTAAATTAAATTTAATCAATTGAAACAAATTTACTTCAAATAAATTATTCAATCTATCGTTCTAACCAAAAAAATACACGTACGTACATTGTACGTAAACAATTAATTATTAAGATCTTCTAGATATTCTTGGAAAAAAAGGAAGGGCTCCGAGCTAAAATATCTGCTCGGAAAAAACCGAGCGGATCCGATCAAACCATTCAGATCGTTTTTTATCCGATCCGATCACATTTTTTGCCGCTCGGTTTTTTCCGATCCGATCATCAATTTTTAAAATGTGCTTCCAATCCGAGCACATTTTTGTCCGGTCTGATCGGATATATATGTGATCGGATCGGATAATTTTTGCGCAGCGGGAAGCTGAAAAGCCAAACAAAAGGGTTTTGCGAGTATTTTTTGACTTCATTGGAGTCATCGTAACCCAAAAAACGATTCCAACCGAAAATAAATAATAATTCAGTCCCTCTCGTTCTCAGAAAATGATTTGACAAAATTGGTATTACGAGCATTAAATTTCATTGATATAATTATAACTTATTTCAAATTAATAAGGTTAGAAAATAAGGCTCAAAATTTTGAAAAAAATGATAAAAAAATATTTTGAAATAGCGATTAAGGGAGTACTGGTCGCATTTTAAGGCCAAAAACAGCGTTTTCAGCGTCGCCTCAAATGAAGTACTAGAAAAGCAGAACATATGTATTTCAGTTTAAGGATAAATTGAACATTAATCTTGCTTTCACAAAAAAATCGAAGGCCTCTGATTGGCCGACAAATCAGAACGACCTTTCAAAAGTGGCACTATTTTCACTTCAAAAGCCTACTCCTCCTGAGTTTTGAAGATAGAGAATACTTTTATAGCTTTTATTGACCACAGAGAACGTAGGCAGAACCCAAGTTTCAGTTTTACTCAAAAAATTTCATCCGGCGCTTAATGAGCAAAAAACTGTTTTTGGCCTTATTTTGAGTGCCTCGGGGAAATACTACTCCTCTGGATTTTGACGGCAGAAACCTAAACTGGTATGTATACGATCCTTGAGGATACGCGCAAAGCCCTAGTTCGACAATTTGCATTTTTGTATCTCGTCTTTTTGAACCGCGATTCAAATTCTCAGAAATTTCAAAATTTTGAAAAAAATCACACTGAATATGTTCAAATCGCGATGAAAATACTTTTTATTCAAAATGAAAATAAAAAGACATCTGATCAACTTATTTTTGTCCATATTTTCAGAAAAACATTTTAAAACTAATCTGGAAATCTTTCATGTTCGAGTCTTTAAATGCGACCAGTACTCCCTTAAAATACTTTTTGGTGACCAATGAGAATAAAAATACTGATTATTAACTTATTTTGTTCATTTTTTTTCAGAAAAAAACATTTAAAAAATAATCTGAAGAATTTCATGTCTGAATCCTTGAATGCGACCAGTATTCCCTCAACCCTTGGACGCTCAAAACCTTATTTGGGGTTTTGAAAAGTATAAAACGCCTCAAAAAGGAAGAATAAGCGCTCAAAAAATGAAATTAGCATAATCATAAATAGAGTTTGCCCCAAGAAGTTCAAAAATCAAATTTAAAATTATTTTCGATAATCCGTTCACAAGTTATTTATTCTTACTTTTTTGGCCAATTTCTTCAGAAAAACCTTTGATCGCTAATCCTTTAATCTTGTCAAACTGCAGAAATTTTCTGAGGANTTTTTTGGAAAGTCTTTGGAAAATCTGTCATTCAAATAATAATGACTCTACTGTAGCTAGAACTCTTGTTTTTTCTTCGCGAGTGATTTCTAAAAAAATAGAGAAAATGGAAAAATTCAAGACTTTAAGAAAAAGGCTAAAAACGTCATTTTCGTTGCTTGTTTACGTACCCTTGAAAAGTTTATTTTAGTAATCTGATTAATTTTTCTGAAATTTTTGGCCTTCTGCTTATATAAAAATTAAAAATGAGGTGAATCTAGGGTGTTACAGGTTTTTCAGCATTGAAATTCTACGATATTTATAGAATAANGCTTTCTTTTGAGCCTACTTTCGAAAAAATCGAAGCACATTTTTTTTCGGAATTTTTTTCACGTGACCTCGAAAAATTCATATTTTTTGTTTTGGGTCGAAATTTGACAAAAACGCCCCAGTGAAAGTTTCTGTTTGTTTAAAGCTAGCTTTTGCAAAAATTTGAGTAAATTTTGAAATTTAACCTAGGAGGAGATAGATTTTCCGATTAAAAAAGTCCAATAACCGGTATTTTGGACCGGTTTTTTACGTATTCGAGAATAAATATAGCACTTATCGACAAAAGCTTACCAGCAAAAGTTTTGAAGTTTTAGTAGTCAAATTCGAGCAAACGTTATTTTTTAACTTCATCTTTTAAAAAATACTTAGAAAAAAATCGAAAAAATGCGAAAAGTTTCGAAATTTTTTTCTGATGATTGGGTTATTAGTACACTTAATTATCACCCCGTATCAATTTGGAGCATTTTTAATGCCTCTAAGGCCTTTATTAAATCAGAGTCGCATACCCCCTTAATACGCCTAATTTTTAATATGCCAGATTTTAAAAATATTTCAGATTATTTTTAAAATGTTTTTTTCTAAACAAATGAACAAAATAAGTTAATTATCAGTATTTTTATTCTCATTGGTCAACAAAAAAGTATTTTAATCGCAATTTGAAAAAATTTTTCAAAATTTTGAGACTTCTGCATATCCTGAAGTGTCTTACAGTGCTGCAGTGTATTTATGAGAGTTTTAAAAACTATGCAGAAGATGCATTTTGTTGAAACCATCAAAAAAGGGGGAATAAAACGGATTTTTTTTACTTCAGCGCTGCATTATTTTTTTTAGCAAAAACTTAACTTTGAGCTCTGCGCACTTACTTTGTGGTAAAAACAAACCATAAATTTATTCTCTATCTTTAAAACTCAGGTATGAAGTACAATACAGTTGGTAAATTTAAACAAAAAAATTTTAAAGAAATTTATGAAATGTTAATGAAATTTGTCGGCTTTTTAAATAAATTCAGAATTAACACAATTTCTAAATCAAAAAAAATTGTCAAATTTGGAAAAAAAGTAAATTCAAAAAACTTTCAAATTTCAAAAAGTTTTGAAATTGAAAAATTTCTTAAAAATTCGAAAACATTATTTAAAATTTAGAAACTGTTTTCAAAATTGGACTTTTTTAAAATTTTGTAGAGAATTTTTAAATTTTCTTTGATATTTTTTTTGAAAATTTTATTTGAAATTTGATACATTTGTTTAAAAATTTGGGAACTTTCTTCATGATTAGAAATTTTTTTAAAAATTAAACAAGAATTTGCAAATTTAAAATTTTTCTTCCAAATAACAATATTTTCTCAAAAATTAAACAAAACTTAAGAAATTTTTAAAATTTTCAAAAATGAAAAATTATTAATCAATAAGAAACCGTTGTACAAAATTTAGATACTTTCTTAAAAATTGGACAGTTTTCTTTATAATCTTGAAAAATTTCAATATTTTGTATAAAATTTGTAAAATTTTTTATAAAATTAATATTTTTCATCAAAATTTGACGACTTTGTTAAAAAATTATTATAAAAATTTAAAACTTTTAGAAAAAGGGATTAAGTTTTGAAAACTTTGTTGAAAAATTAAAATTGTTTTCAAATTTTGACAGTTTTCTTAACAATTTCCAAACATTTCCGTTTATTAAAAAGCAGATTTTCATTCCAAATATTTAAATAAACCTGAAATTTTTCAACTGAACAGAATGAAATTACTTGAAATATATGACTATTGAGAAAAATTTTCAAAGTTACAAAAAACTGGCAAATTTTAAAAGATTGTTAAATTTTAATAAAAATTGTCAAATTTAAAGAAATAATTTAAATGATTTTCAAATTTTTGTTGAATTTTTCAATTTTAAATAAAGTTTTTTACAAATTTTCTAATTTTGTTTGAATCTTTAATAAAAGTTTGAAAGTTTTGTTAAATTATGAAAAATAGAAAAGTTTTTAAATTTTGAAAAAATAAAGTAATTTGTCTTCAGAATTAAATAATTTATTTCAAAATTACAGCAGGGTCCGGCGGATAGGTGAAATCCGGCTAAAAAGTAAGTTTTGGAGCGAAATACTTTCCGGAGGTAAGACGAAAAGGGCAAAATAGGGGTTTATTTCAAACTTCCTGGCAAAAGATAGCGTTTCGACAAAGACATACGGCATTTTTAGAATTCTTATGAGGACGACTATCAAGATTAATTTTCGTTTTATTCTATTTTGCTTGTACAGTTGATTTGCCTCAAAAATCTTGACACACAATTTTTTTCAAAATTCCCAGCAATTATTTATAGGCAATTTTTCACGATGAGCTATTATTCTTTTTCGTTTGAAAATCTAACATTGAGACATCTTCTGGACCTATTCTCTGCTCGAATTAGAATGAATGACAACACCAGTCTACACCATTTCTTATATGAGTTATCTCATGACACAATTAATTGTCGCACGTCTGTCGATATAATTCAACCCCAAAAGCGGCGAACGTTCTCCAAATCAAGTAGAGTAAATATTTTTCGCAGAAATATTTAAATTTTCCGCATGAGTACGAATCATAATAAAAATTTCCTTTCTTCTCAAAAAAACTACAGATATAGTCCGTGTATTGTTTGAACACTTCAGATAAGTTGTATTTTTCGTTGAAATGTCTCGCGACAATTTCAAAGTTTCCACTCATTCTCTCAGTTGATAATAGATTTAAATAATTATTTAATAAAATAATATTTTATTCAAAATACTAGAACGATTTTTCAATGTTCCAGCAAAATTGGGCATTTTTTTCTCCGGAGAAAAATGGCCCAATTTAGTTGTTGTTTTGGGCCTTTTTTCAGTCAAACGCTGTCTAGCCGACTGGAGAAAAAATGGCCCAATTAAAAAAAACTCAGGCTGTAGAAATTTTATTTAATATATTGGCCGAATAAATCGAATAAATGCATTCATGAAGCTAAATTCAAATAACTGCGTGAGTCAATAATCCGAATAGTGTCTGAGGTTTCAAAACCGGTCACTTGCATTTATGATTAAAAATGGAGCAAAAAATCAGCCATAATTCTCACTCTGACTACCCTTTAACTAAATTATAAATCTAGACCTTGTTTTTATTGACCAATCAAGCGTATCTTCCACCGTCCGGCGGATAGGTGAAATCCGGCGGATAGGTGAAATCTGGCTAATAGGTGAAGTTTTTGAGCGAAAAAAATTTCACTATCCGCCGGACCCTGCTGTAAATAATTTTATTTTACTTTGATAACTTTCTTTTAAATTTCTTTCAAAATCAAACAAAAATTTGAAAACTTTCTTTAAATTTTACAAAGTTTTTGCAATTGTTTCAGAAGTTTAAATATGTTTTCATCATAAAGAAAATTCATCAAAAAATTTAAGAATTTGCAAACTACATGTGAATTAAAAAACATGATTTAGATTTAAAATTTAAAATGAACGTCAAAAATTTTCTTTCTGAATGGATCAAACTCTCAAATTTTTTTATAGTTAACAAAGGAAGTTTTCTGAGGAAATTTTAAAATTTGATCA
This sequence comes from Oikopleura vanhoeffeni, assembly GCA_004367855.1. Classification (NCBI taxonomy): domain Eukaryota; kingdom Metazoa; phylum Chordata; class Appendicularia; order Copelata; family Oikopleuridae; genus Oikopleura; species Oikopleura vanhoeffeni. Next base: position 196,956 of record SCLH01001372.1, read on the forward strand.
ACTTCTGAGAAATTTTTTTTATAGTTGAAATTTTTCTTTGAGATTGGATTATTGGAATTGAGATTGCTCGAAAATTTGACGAATCAAATTCAAATTCGACAATTAAATTGAAATTTACCAATGTTTTAGTAAATTTGGTCTATTTGAAGTTTTTTCTAAATTATAACAAATTCTTGGTAAATGACAATTTTCAAATAATTGACATTTTCTAAAAATCAGAATTTTTTCATTAATTTCAGTCTGTTCAAAGAAAAAAAATTTTAAGGCTCATTCGAAATAATGAATTTAATCTGTTTTTTTGTGACATAAAAGTTTGGAAATTTTGTAGGAAAATTTGTTATAGAAAAATTGGTTTGGAAAACTTTGTTTAGAAATGTTGCTAAAAAGTATTTTATTAAAATTCTCAAGTTTAAGTTTTATTCTGAAATCGGCCAATTGGAAATAATTTTCAAAATTTTGAAAGAAACAATTTTAAATTTTTTTAAGTTTTAAATTTTGAGGAAAATTATTAACTTTTGAAGAAAATATCGAAAAATTTTATTAAATATTGACAAAAAAAAATTGTTGAAAGTTTTATTTTTGAGACAATATTTAATAAGAAAATTCTTAATTTTTGAATTTTGGTAATTGTCTATTTTTTCGATAAATGTGAACTTTACTAAAAAGATTTTAACCAGTTCCATAAATAGTTGTTTAACTCTTGTGAGCATATAAAAAAAGTTCGCAAGGCACCAGAGCCACAATGTGGGCTCTACTTTGAATGTTGTTCACAGAAAGCTAAAGGCAGTTGGAATTTTAATTTTGTCTGCATAAGGAAGTTGAAGAGGGTCATATTTTTGCATTCGACATTTCATATTCTAAGAATTTTAATTTTGAGTTCTAGAAAAACTAGTGAATAAAACAAGGTGTACATATCACATGATACACGGTCACAGTTGTCTCTACAATTTTTATTCTGTCGAAACAATGCACAAAAATCTGGCTACGTCATAGTTTTGTCCGCTTTGATTTATACTCATAAATCAAAAGTTATTTATAATAAGTCAAAAATTTGATTGAAAAATATGATTTGATGAAAAATGTTTATTCTTTCCTATAAAAGCAGATAATGGTATTTTTTATATTATTTTCGAGTAAATATTGGTAATGAAGTACAACTGTGGACAATGTTGATTGGTTAAATTCACTTTTATAATAACTAAATTTTTCATGTGATACTGGAAGTTGAAAAATTTAGATAAACTTCCTAAGAAAAATGCTGCCCTAGATACCAATAAATTTTTATTTCACTGTATGCATGCATACAAAACACTTTCCTAAAAACTGGCTAATCTCATTTGATTTGTATGTCCAGTTCCGAAATAATTTTTAACGGAAGTGAAACATAGGCTTAAAATCCTGATAAATCAACTCCCCGTTATGCCGGAACAAAACTTCGAAAAAAAATTCAATTATTTCTTGAAAACCGAATCTAAATTCTTTATAATGTATTTGAAACAAAGATTCCTCGATCAGTTTATGTCTTTTATTGATGATTTTAGATGTGGAGCAAATTGTGGCTCGGCTCACAAGGGTTAAATCAGAAGAATGTCAAATTTGATATTTGAGGAAATTTTAAAAGTCTTTAAAGGGTTTTTCGAAAAATTTGTCTATTTTTAAATTATAAAAATTTATTCAAATTAATCTCTTTGAAAATTGTGAACCTTCTTAAATCGAACAATTTTATCATCTGGTGGGATGCAAATTAAGAGTAATCGGTTGGGCGTATGTGAAAACACTTCGGTCAGAAATATTCTCGGTAAAAATTGGAGAGCTTGGCCAAAATATCTTGTTAAACAGTTGGACACTGCATTAGTTAGCGAAACTTTAACATTAAGCTCTTAAAATTCCCATATAATTCTTCTACTAAATTCTAAACATTATATAGTTTTCATTTCAAAATCGAGTCTTAAATTACTTGTTACTTTTTTTTCACTGTTCCTCATATTTTAAAGCATTAGAAGTCGTTATTTTTACAACCTCAAGCTTATATCAAGCTATTATAATTATTCGAAGAGAGAAAAGGATTAATAGATACGAGTATTAAGATATCTCACTCGCAAACATACTAGATCCAAGAAGAGTAATAAGCTTAAACAATTAGAATGGAGAACACCAGCACTAGGGTAAGACAAGCTCCGATATTTACCGCTATCACAAGATATCAGCTCGACAGGTGTTGTTTCAAAAGAAACTCACCAATTTTCAAAAACTATTATTTATCTATACATAATAAAAATAAAAAAACGGTTACTATCGATCAAAAAAGCCCAAAATGTTCTATCTAAACTGATACGCTTCGGCCACGTCAAATCACACTTTGTGTAAGGGGTTGTCCATGCTGGAAGGCGTTTGAAGGCTCATAACTTTTTATTCTCTTATAACAATCTTAAGAAATCTCAGGAATAGTAGTTCGTAATCTTGAAACACATTTACTTCTACTTTTTTCATAGCATGTTCGCCCGCGTAAATTGAGTGAACCGCGAGCAATTTTTTTTTGAGGTCTTATTTCTTTTGCCATATTCTAAACAAAGTCATTTTCGGAATAAACAAGCCCAAGGAGTGGTGTGACAAGATGTTGCAAGCATTTTTTAATTCGCTGTAAATCAACCAAAAAAGTGCGCGAAATCGAAAATTTTGAATATTAAAGTGGAATTAGGCAATTTAAATGCCAAAAGATTCTTGGGTACGGTTTGGCTGGAAACGATATATTAGCAACTATGGTCTGATTTGTGAACAGAAAGGTGCTAGAGATCAAAAATAATTTTGATGAAAAAGTTTTTTTTTCTGAATCCGCTGTGTTCAAAATCAGACCATGATTGCTAACATGGTTCCCAACAAACGACCCAAGGAATCTTTTGGTGGCATATAATTGTCTAATTCTCACTTTCAAATTCAAAATTTTCGATTTCCGCACTTTTCGTCGATACAGCAAAATTCGGACAATGCTTGCTAA
>SCLH01001372.1:207166-227873 GCA_004367855.1 Oikopleura vanhoeffeni
TGTACCAGTTATGAAACGAGGACTGTAGTTGTTTTTCAGTAAACTTTCAATTCAGTAACATAAATATCAAATTAAGATAATTACGAGGCCCACAAGCTTTCAATTGAGAGTCTCAAAAATGTCAAGCTATCATTTTTTATGCCAAATGTAACAAGCTGTATTCAGGAAATGTTAATACACTTATTTTAAACTTATTTTCTGACCACAAGATAAATAAAATAATTAAGAACTCTGAATGAAGCTGTTTCTTCAGAAATTGTATGGTTAAATTTGAAAATTAAAAGATGTAATATTTTGTCAGGAAATTTGTTTTTTTTAGTACATGTGAAATTTTTTACTTAAATTTCGATCAAAAATATCAAGTTTTTTTAAGACAAATAAATTTAATTATTTCAATAGCTGTTGAAGATTAAAATAAAAATTGTCTAAAAAAATTTATTTATAATTATAAAAAATTTTTTGGGGGTCACCGGTAAATTAATTTTAAGTGGTCACCGGTAAAATCAAATATGCCAAAAAAAGGGGGGTTTTAAGGGTATGGTGGTTCCTAATTTGACAATTTCTCGATAAAAATATTAGCCAAACAGGGCCTGAGGATATAATTCAGATTAACCAGTTTGTAGAACTAGTCTTCATCTTGCAAAAAATATGTGTCAAAACTTTTTTGCCATGAATACACTCCCAGACACATTACGAAACAGGGAGACTAAGCCAAAACCGAATTCTATCTCCTCTGAGGGTATATTTTGAAATAAAACCGTAATTTTACATAACCTGCATTAATTAGTATACAAAACTTCTGTAGAACGTTTTTGTCTAAAAGTGCTTTAGTTTTCTTAGAATGATGCGATAGACCGTTTTTTTTGACATTTTCCATCGAAAAATTCTATCTTCCTCTGAAGTTATATTTCAAATTTCATTCAAATTTTTGCATAAGGAAGCTCAAAACAATGTAAAACTTCTGTTCAAGCGTTTTTGTGAATTTCCCAAACTCAAAATATGAATTTTTCAAGGTCACGTGAAAAAAATTTCCGGAAAAAAAGTGCTTCGATTTTTTCGTAAAGTAGCTCAAGAAAGCTGGAGAAACACTGAAGAGAAAGTTGGCTTACGGCTTGATGAATTTTTTTGTTGTCATTTAGGTTGTTTTATGCGTGCAAAACATAAACAAATGATTTGGTGCATTTTTATGACGAAAGAACTGCAGAAAATGAAGGAACCACCATACCCTTAAGTGGTCAAGGGGGCTTCAAGTAGTCAACCACTGTATTTTGAAGACGAGTTTAGCGTTTCAGTTAACTAAAATTCGTCAAAAATATGCCTTTAAAAAACTAATACAAAGTTTTTTTGATCAAAAATCGAAATTTTTAATGTCCATATACGCAGTCCTTATAGAGACATTTGACAGTTATATTTGTCACCAGCTTCCAAACTAAAAATGATAATATAATTTGTCAGATCCAATGTCTAGATCACGATAAACAGACTGCTAATAACTTGGAAAAAATCACAAATATTCCAAAATTCGGAATTTTTTGTCGAAATGTAGACTTTTGAGGCTTTTATAAGCAAATGGATTCCAATTATAAAAGTGCATCATGAGGGGGTGGTCGTCGCATTTTAAGGGGTTTTCAATATCGAATTGTCGCAAAAGTACAAATCGTTGGAGCAACTTTTACCTCTCTTTGATATATTTAAACAAAAATCTTGCATCCTTTAAAAAATTAAAAGTGACAGATGGCTCGTCCAATCAGAAACGTGCTTACAAAAGTGACGGAATTATTTTTTTAAAATGTATCTTCTCGCTGAGTTTTCAAATTTCAACAATTATACAAATTTAAATTAACCGGACAGAACGTGAGCAGACCGCTGAGCGGAGTTTTTGGAAAAATTCTTGGATCTGGCTTCAGAATCACCAAAAAACAGTATTTTGCACTAGTTAATATAGGGTCAAAATCATATTTTTGGGGATTCTCAAGCCCAAAAACAAAAAACAAATTTTCAAAATGTATCTTCTCTCTGAGTTTTCAAGGTTCAACAATGATTCATGATTTATATCAACCGGACAGAACGTGAGCAGAATTTTATGAAAAGATCTTTGATTTGGCTTTAGAATCCCCAAAAACATTATTTTTACCCTATGTCAACTAGTGCAAAATACTGTTTTTTGGTGATTCGGAAGCCAAATTCAAGATTTTTTGAAAAAAACTCTGCTCAGCGGTCTGCTCACGTCCTGTCTGGTTAATTTATATCATGTATCATTGTTGAACCTTGAAAACTCAGGAAGGAGATACATTTTGAAAAATAATTCCGTCACTTTTGTAAGCACGTTTCTGATTGGACGAGCCATCCGTCACTTTCGATTTTTTTTTGGGATGCAAGATTTGTGTTAAAATATATCAAAAAAAAGGTAAACGTTGGTCCAACCATTTGTACTATTGCGACAATAGGCTATTGAAGAACCCTTAAAATGCGACGACCACTCCCGCAAGATATCCCCTTAATATATATTTTTGATTAAAATTTTAACCAGTATGTTGAAAATTTTTGTTTGGCTCGAAATAGCTATTTTAAACATTCCAGAATTTTATTGACGGACAGACCCAGAATCTCCTGGTCTGAAAATTTTCACAATTTTATTTAAGCAAAAAATAAGTTGATAACACCATTATTTCTAGATCCCAACCGAATACAATTTTTGGTCGACATTTTGTTTGTTTTCTAATTAGACCTCATTGAGGTCACCTCAACCAAACAAAATTTTGCTGGAAATTCTTATACTGTATAGAAATTTCCAGCAAAAATTTTATAGACTATACACTAACTCACTATTTGTGGAAACCCACTTTCGCGAATAAAATAGTTTACACAAATGGTGATGGGTTTCCATTACAGGGTATGGGTTTCCATCACAAGGGGTTTTCACAAATGCTAAGTAAGTTTTTTTTGTGTAGAGATTTCTGATTGTACAATATTCGCTCTTAAACTGGTACGAATTAACGATTCACTTTTGGCCTCGACGCCATGTCGCGTTACTTGGTAGACACATATTTTTGGGTACACACATAATTTGGCTACAAAATAAAGCAATTTGCATTTCCAATGTAGTTTTCTAAGCAAAAGTATAGACTATACAGTTAAGCGTATATTGTATAGGGATGAGGCACTTTTTTTTCAAATATAAAAATCACCATTCTTCGGTTTTCAATCCAAAACAAAACATTTCCGATGGTCCAACAAAAATATCAAAATTTACTGAAACTTGTCACATAATTTCTTTTGAGCCCTTTTGTTTTAAATAAAAAATTAGCGCTGAGGGATAAAAATATTATTTTCGGTTATATTACTGGTGCGACCACGTAGCGACCATCTCCCGCTACTTTTTGGTTACAATTTAGATAGGTTGATTGGTATTTTTAACTGAGAAAGGTATGATATGAATTTAAAACATGATAATTTTGACCTCTGAATTCGCGTCAATTGAAATTATTCTGTTGATTTAGAAAAAAAAATGTTCTAGTGAGAGGAAAAAAGGTCGACCAAAAATTTTTATCGATCAAAAAAAATGTCGACCAAAAATTATTTTTGTGACAAAATGTCGACCAAAAATTATTTTTGTGACAAAATGTCGACCAAAAATTTGTCGACCAAAAATTTTGTCGACCAAAAATGTATACTCCACTAACATTTAAATATGATATTTGGCTAATTAAATTGTTATTTTGACGTCTCGGTTCATCATAAATTTGAGATATATTTGAATTACAGACGGAAAAATTATACCTAGGTATTTCTCCTAATTAAGCGAATCGAGCGTCAGAAAATTTAAGTGGATTAAAAGTGATTGCTGAGTAGTGAAAATCCAATCCGATTGTCGGCTAGTCGATAAGATACTTTGAAAATCCCATTACTAAAGGATAAGAACCTTTTTATAACCTCTTTTTCGAAAATCTTTGAATTACCTTTCTGTTGCGCATTCGTCAACATCTTTGCATGTTTTACCATCACCTTCATACCCTTCCATGCAAGTACAATCATGACTGAATTCAGTGTTGGTGCACTTTGCTTTTTCATGACATTCATGTCCGAAAACGCATTCGTCAACATCTTCACATTCAAAACCAGTACCAAAACTGCCAAGATTACACTCACAAGTATAACTACCCTTATTGTTTCGACAGAGCGCATGATCTGAACATTCATTTTTGGTTGCGCACTCGTTTATGTCAGAACATATTTCGCCATCACCGCTGAATCCAGATTTACAATCGCAGTCGAATCCGTCTTCAGAATTAGTACAGAAAGCGTTCTTTGAACAAGAATGAGATCCTCGGGCACACTCGTTCACATCTGTACATAAAAATCCATTTCCTTCGGAACCTGGGTTACAGGCGCATGTATAAAATCCTTCAGTATTGGTACATGTCGCTTTGTCATGACATCTATCAGTATTATCAGCACATTCGTTAGCGTCAGAGCACCGGAAACCATTGCCTTTGTAGCCTTGTTTACATTTGCAGTTGTATGACCCAATTGAATTAATGCAAACCGCATTATCAGAACAGCTGTTGTCGCCAAAACATTCGTTGATATCTCGGCAATATTCACCATCACCACTGAATCCAGTTTTACATGTACATTCATAACTTCCCACAGTATTCTCACAAGTAGCATCATTATCACAAGTGTGACTACCGGTCACACACTCGTTTTCATCTTTACAGCCAATACCATCACCGACAAAACCTTCCATACATGTACATTTAAAAGAACCGTATGTATCATCACAATATGCGTTATCGTGACAAATATGATCTCCGTTGTAACATTCATTGACATCATCACAAGAATATCCGTCTCCTTCGAATCCAATGTTACATCCACATTCGTATGAACCATCAGAATTTGCACAAAAAGCGTTTTTGTCACAGTTATTCTTGGCAGAAGCACATTCGTCGACATCTTCGCAAACAGCCCCGTCACCAATATATCCCAAGTCACATCGACATTTATAGCTTCCTGATGAATTAGTGCAGCTTGATTTTTGATGACATAAATTCATTTTACATTCATCGTTATCTACACATTTAACTCCATCACCGGTGTATCCATCTTTACAAAGACAAGAATATGAACCCTCAGAGTTTGTACAAATAGCGTCACCAGAGCAGTTATCAACACGTAGTTGACATTCGTCCACATCTGTACATTGTGAGTTCCCATTACCTTGGAAACCAACTTTACAATCACAGTCATACGAGCCGCTTATATTTGTACAATCTGCATTTGTAGCACATGCATCTTCACTTTCACACTCGTTGATATCCTTGCATGTGTATCCATCTCCCAAAAATCCTTTTTTACAGGTACAGGAGTATAAACCGACCTCGTTTGTACATTCAGCAGATGCCGCACATTCATTTTGGTTAAATTGACATTCGTTGACATCGTTACAACTTCGACCATCACCTTGGAACCCAACGCTACATTTGCAAGAATACGAACCGTCGGTATTTGTACATTTCGCGTCATCAGAGCAGAACCCTAGGAGACATTCGTTGACATCGATACATGTGAACCCGTTTCCGCGGAAACCGTCAATACAGGAGCATTCAAAACTTCCGATTGTGTCTCTACAAGTTGAACCTTTTCGAGAACATGGATTTTCGAGACATTCGTTTATGTTAATGCATAAATCGCCATCTTCTTTGAATCCAACGTTACATTTACATTCGTGGGAGCCGGCGAAGTTGAAGCATTCAGCATTGATGTCACAAGTTTCCTTCGCTAAGTGTTCAAAATCAGCATTGTATAAAATAAATATTTATGGTTTGTTTTATAACTATGGTTGGCCTACGACATCATGACAATAGCCTGATAAGCTTTGATCGGTCATTCGAAGCAACTGTCAGATAAACCTTGAATATGAAATTTGGAAATTGGTCGTCAAATCAGTCGAAATCGATTTGTTAGAATAAACATTAAACTTTACTTAAATACAAAAAATCTCTATATTTCGATCACGGGACGACCTGTTTTTTTACCAATTTAGTTTTTTCTTTGCCCTCAAAAAGTTTTAGACTCATCCATCCAGTATTTCCATTGATCGATTATAATGGTAGAAATTTTTCACTGGAAACCCTCACCATATTTAAACAATAACTCGCACAATGCCTCCGCGAATTTTTTCACCTCTGTGAACTTTTTTATACATTTTAAAGGAATTTATTTTGAGAAATAGAGACTGTTTTTTCAAAATAATATATAAATTTGACAATAAAATCAATTAAACGATTGAAGTGTTTTGCACCGGGTTTGCAATTTGAATGCTTTATTAGCAAATTCGTATAAGAATATCATGACAATTGCTGAAAGTGACGTGTTATCTTTAACAACTTTCTTTAACTCCGTTAAGATTAATGATGTTTTACATAAACAATTTTTTCAAGTAGTTTATTTGTCGGTTTGGTCTATAAAGAAACCGTTTCCGATGATGTCTTTAAGTACCAAAGCTGATCATAAACACTGTCCTGGATATCACACTCGTTAATATCAACGCAATCATTGTCTGACCCATTTTTAGAAGAGTAACCCATATCACATTTGCATGAGTGAGATCCTGGGTTATTTGTACATTTTGAATTGTAACCACAGACATGCTTGTCGCACTCATCGATATCTTCACAAACTCTTCCATTTCCATTATATCCTTCGATACAAGTACAGTCATAACTTCCTCGATTATTTTCACAAAGAGCGGTTTCGTCACACATATGAGAGTCATCTTGACATTCGTTAACATCGTTACATCTTTGATTGAGCTCGGAAAAACCTGGCAGGCAAGTACATTTGTACGATCCAACGGTATTTGAGCAAAATGAACCTGAGTGACATGGGTCGGCTACACATTCGTTTATGTCATTACAGCGATTGCCGTCACCTGCAAATCCTTCCTTACATTCGCATAAATATGAGCCTTCAAAAGTGTTATAACTTAATTTTTTCAAAATTTAAATATATGATCAAACTCCACTCATAGTGTCATAAAACTTCAATCATCAAATATTCAAATCTATTATAGGTTATTTTGGTGGTATCAATAAAAATGATTACAAAAACCTTTCTGTAAATTGTTCATCAATTGCTTAAACTCTATGATTTTTTAGGAACTTCTTATCCTGAAATGATAGTCATTTTTATGAAATATGTTTATTTGTGGTTTTTGTTATAAATTTAAATATTTTAAGCACAGCAAACTTAACAATTCAGATACGTTGAAAATAGATATTCTCAACGAAAAAACCAAAAGTTATATTGATAAATATTTGGATGAAAATAATTGAATTATTTGGTCCATCCCTAATCCTGCCATTTCTCGTACTTTAATACCACTTTAATACACCTTCCTAATGTATTCGTACAAACTGCATTGGCATGACAAGTATCATCAATTTCACATTCGTTTATGTCCCGGCATTCATTTCCATTACCTTCATATCCAGTGTCACATGCACATGCAAATGAACCTGAATTATTTGTGCAAGTTGCAAATTCAGAACAAGTGTTTTCCCCGCTTATTTCGCACTCGTTGACATCAGAGCACTTTTAGTTAGGTCGATTTTAAACTATTCATGATGATTTAATCCACTGATCGTTTTTTATTAAAAAAACCATCAAATTGACGTTTCTCTAACTTTCAATTTTGTTGATGAGAATTATCAGATTAAATTTTAATTTATGGGTGAGAAATAATCATCTCGGACCAGATGTTATGTCCTTATTTTTCCTAATTTTTATCTTTAATCTATAAAAAATTGAATTGAGAACCTTAGGAAAATCAATCAATTTAAGAAACCTTGGTTTAATAATGCGACTTTCAAGGCGCAGAAACTGAATTTTTCGTCTTAAAGTATTCGAGTTTTGCCTTAATTCCAGAAAACCAGATATATCAAAATATGTTCTGCTAGGTTTTGTATCTCATGTTTTAATTAAAATCCACCCTCCCTGATAACCATCGCCAGTATATCCTTCATTACATGCGCAATTGTATCCTCCTTGAATATTGGTACATTTTGCATTAAAGTTACACTTAGCTGATTCTATGACGCATTCGTCGACATCATCGCATACATTGCCATTTCCAGTGAAACCACTTCGACATTTGCAGCTGTACGAACCATCATTATTCAAGCAATCTGCATTTCTTGCACAATCGGCTGTTCCAGCAGAACATTCATTGATATCGCCACAGCTAAGACCATTTCCAATGTAACCAGTTTTGCAAAGACAACTGAAACCACCATCCAAATTTCCACAAATAGCATTGAAATGACGTTGTCAGTTAATTTCAGACATTCATCAATGTCAAGACATTCGAATCCGTTACTCTTATCCATTTTGACAACTGCATGAAAATGAGCCTCGAGTATCAACACAATTTGCATTCTTCGAGCACGGATTTTCAGCACATTCGTTTATATTTTCGCATATTCGACCATTTCCAGAAAATCCAGTATCACATTTGCATTCATACGATCCTGGAGTATTAGTACATTTTCCATGAACAGAACACTCATTGTTTCCATTGGCACATTCGTCAATTTCGGCACAAACAAATCCGTTGCCAGAATAACCATTTTTACATTTGCAGTCGAAACCTCCTTCATTATTTGAACAAATTGCATTGTCATCACATGGCCCACCTTGACATTCATTAATGTCTATACAGGTTCTTCCATTACCGCTAAAGCCGTTTTTACAAGTGCAATCAAATGAACCCTTGACATTTATGCAGATAGCATTCTTGTCACAATCGTTTTGAGTAGAGGATGCGCATTCATTACCGTCTTTACATGTAAATCCATCTCCAGTAAAACCTTGAGAACACGAACAATCATAAGAACCTGGAGAGTTGTCACAAAGCCCTGCAGAGTCACATTTATGAGAACCTTCAACACATTCATCAATCTCGTTGCATGTTATTCCATTTCCTCGATATCCTTAGTTTAAGATTAATATTTTAGCGATACTTTTAATGTTTAATTTTCAAAAATCTATCAAAATATTAGAATGATGATATTTAGAATTAACAAACAATTCAAACTCATCATTAATACGTATATTGCTTAAAATGTTTATTTTTCCTGACTGTCTCAATTTCATAATACCATAACTTTAGATGACATTACTAAAATTATATCGCATAGTCTTTGCTCTTAAAAGTTTTTCATAAAAAGTTTTTTTTCAAAGTTTGTATTAAAATAATAACCCTGCCTTCGTTACAAAGGCATAGATAGCTTCCGATCGTATCTGTGCAATTTGCGTTCATGTCGCAATTATTATTCTGATCACATTCGTTGATATTAGCACATTCGACACCAATTAAACCATTCGGTGAAATATCCATAAAACCTGCTTCACAAGAACATTCATAATCTCCATATCTATTTATGCAAATAGCTGTTGGAGCGCATTCATTCGGTAACAGACATTCATTAATATCTTGACAATCTCGGCCATTTCCAGTGAAACCCTCTTGGCAAACACAAGAGTATGATCCAAGATCGTTGATGCAATTCGCTGCAGAATGGCATTTATTCTCATTCAAACACTCATCGATATCAGCACATTCATCGTTGATTTCTTCGAAACCATTTTTACATAAACAACTAAATGACCCATAAGTGTTTTCACAAGATGCATAATCTGGACAAGATTCTGTGAAAATACATTCGTTCATATCATTACAGTTGAATCCATCGCCAGAAAATCCCGTATTACAAACACAACCATAGCCTCCATCAGTGTTTTTACAGCTGGCTAAATTTGAACAAGCATCAATTTCAAGAGCACATTCATCAACATCTGAACAAACGCCAAATGACTCAAGTTCATATCCATCGTGACATTTGCAGGTGAATGACCCGAAATTATTAACACAGTCAGAATGACTGCTACAAATATTCAAATCCGATCCACATTCATTGACATCTCGACATTCAGCTAAAGCATCTCCTTCGAATCCATCGGAACACACGCATATAAATGAACCAATGGAGTTGGCGCAATTTGAATGGTCAGCACAACGATCAAGTTTACACTCATTAACGTCATCACATAAGAAGCCATCGCCTTCAAAACCTTCATTGCAAGCACAGGCATAATTTCCGTCAGTGTTAGTACATAAGGCGTTTTCGTTGCAGGGATTTTGCTCACATTCGTCAATATCGTCGCATGTTTGACCATCACCAGAATATCCACTGTGACATTTGCAGGCATACGACCCGATGTTATCGATACAATGAGCATTTTGATGACAATTGTTATCACCTTGTGTACATTCGTTGATATTGACACAAATTTCTTCAATTTTTTTATATCCTGCAGTACAATCACATTCAAATGAACCTATCGTATCTCGACATTCGGAATTAACTTGGCAGTTTGATACACCTTCGTTACATTCATTAATGTTACTACAAGTGAAACCATCACCAAAATAACCAGAGCTGCAAATACATCCATAACTACCAATTGAATTTTTGCAAGTGGCATTTTCATCACAGGTTGCAACGCCGTTTATACATTCATCTTCATCCTCACATGTTATTCCGTCGCCGCTGTATCCTGTATTACAAGAACAGGTGAATGAGCCCTCAACGTTTAGACATGTGGCTCTCAGGTTACAATTGTTCGTATTATCGAGACATTCATTGTTGTCAATGCAAATTCCACTCACTTCTGTAAACCCTTCATCACAAATACAGTCGAATCCATCGCGTTTATCAAAGCAAGTTTGTCTAAGAGTACAATTGTTTAATTTAGGAATACGGCATTCATTGACGAGAACAAGCTCACATGTCAAACCATCTCCACGATATCTTTCACCGCATCTACAGCCAAATGAGCCCTCTTTATTAAGGCAAAGAGCATTCGAATCACACTCATGACCACCAGTGACACATTCGTTAATGTCTGTACATTCAGTTCCATCTCCTTCAAAACCTGACTTACAATTACATGTATATGAACCGTCTGTATTTTTACAAATGGCTTTATCGTCACAATTATTGTATTCGTCTTTGGCACATTCGTTGATTTCATCACAAATGATACCATTTCCTAGATAACCAGATTTACATGTACATGAGTAGCTTCCAAATGTATTTTTACAATATCCGTATCGAGAACATTTTGCGGTTTTTTTCTTACGCTCTCCCAAAAACATGCTTCTCATCATAAATATCGGAGCAGTTTCGAGGTTGTTCGCCTCACATTCGTCAATATCATCACAAAATAGGCCGTTGCCTTCAAATCCAGTATCACATGAACACTGGAAACTTCCGTCAGTATCAATGCAAGCAGCATTATCATCACAAGGATTTTCAAGGCATTCATTGACATCAACACAGCTTCCTTCACTCATAATATAGCCTTTTTGACAAAAACATTCAAATGAACCCTCAGTATTCGTACAAGACGATTTTTTACCACATGATTTTTTCAGGGTACATTCATCAAAATCGTTACAGCCGGAACCGTCACCATAATAACCAACATTACATTCACATTCATAAGACCCTTTATTATTTTTACAAGATGCATTTTTTGTGCATGAACTTTCGATGAGGCATTCGTCGACATCGACACACTCAATTCCATCAGAAAAAAATCCTGGAGCACAAGCACATTCAAACGATCCTTCAGTATTGAAACAGACTGCATTTTGCTGACATTTGTTTTTTTTCTGACACTCATTAACATCAATACATTTTGTTCCATCACCTTGAAATCCGTTCAAACATTCACAAGTGTGTGAATCGCCTCCAGTAAAAATACAAACTGCATTTTGAGCGCATCCATGTGTATCCAATTCACAGTGGTTCAGAGTGATATCATTGTAGTCATCATAGACCAAAAAACTTTCTTCATAATTTTCATAATCGTAGTACTCGGCCATTTTTTCTTCATATTCAGCTTCAAGTTCTGCAGTGGTTTCAAATGCATAGTCTGAATCATCAATGGCAGTGGCATCAAAACCTTCGAGTTTGATTACTTTTTTAGTAGTTGAAGTTGATTCTGTTGTTATAGTTTTAGGTGGCATTGTTGTTGATAGACGTTTTGGGGCACAGTCATATCCATCGCCTTTGAAACCCTTCGCACAAGCGCAGTAAAACTCGCCATCAAGGTTATTACAATCAGCGTTTTCACCACAATCATGAGCTCCTGATGCACACTCATCAATATCTTTGCATCCTGATTCGATATCTCCTACAAAACCGTCGCGCGAAGAACATCATAAGACCGGGTCACGGTATGCACATAGCATCCTTGGCACAGACACGATTGGTTTTAGTACATTCATCGATATCATTACATGTTTCTCCATCTCCTTTGAATCCATCATTACATTTACACTTATAACTTAATTCTTTGATAATACATAGTGAATCTGGTGAACAGTTATTTTGCCCAGAGTCACATGGATGGACAATTGTTGTAGTGGTTGTCGATGTTGTACTGGTCGTCGTTGTAGTTGTAGTGGTGGTAGTAGTTGTTGTTGTAGAGACGCAAATGAATCCCCCTTCAGTGTTTTGACATGCCTTATCAGAACCGCAATTATCAGTCAATAATTTACATTCGTCAACATCCTGACATTTACCGACTTTTCCACTACCCCTGTATCCTTCGAAACATTCACATTGAAATCGTTCACCATCTTTGACACATATTCCTTTGGCATCACAGTCATGTTCACCAGAATCACATGGATGAATTACTTCTGTGGTTGTTGTTGAAGTACTCGCGATTGTTTTGGTGGTAGTAGTTGTAGATGTGGTTGAAGTAGTTGTGGTTGTTGTCGTGGTTGTATGTGGTGGTTGCTTGTTGTAGGGTAGCAATGCATGAAAAGCCACCTTCTATAATTATGACATAATTTGTCCAGAAGTCAATTATCCGTAGCATCTTTACATTCATCAATATCTTTGCATTTGTCTACTTTTCCACTACCTTTGTATCCACTGATACATTCACATTGATATCTTTTGCCATCTTTCGTACAACGAGCGTTAACATCACAATCATGTTCGCCAGAATCACATAGGTGTATAACTGTTGTGGTAGTCGTTGTGGTTGAAGTTGTTGTGGAAGTAGTCGTTGTGGTGGTAGTCGTTGACGTAGTTGTCGTAGTGGTTGTCGTAGTGGCAACACAATTGAACAACCGTCAATTAGTTTTCCACCATGTTTTCATCAGCACCACAGTTATTGGTTCGTCCTTACATTCATCGATATCGTTACATTTTCCTATTTTACCAAGCACCTTTGTACCACTGTACATACACAATCATATTTCTTGCTCATTTCGACGTAACAGTTCGGCTTAACATCGCCTATCATGCTCTCCAGAATTCACATGGGTGTTACTTAAGTTGTGGTGTCTTGTGGTTTGAAGTTGTTGAAGTAGATCTAGTTGTGATTTCGGTTCGTAGTCGTCTGTATGGTTTCGTGCGTGGCACACAATTGAACACCGTCTCCAATGTTTTCAATGTTTCTTCAGCCATCCACAGTTATTGTTTCGTCCTACATCTCGACTATCGTTACATTTCATTTTACCAGCCACCTTTGTACCCACGGTTACATACATAATATATTTTTGCCATTTCGGATACATTTGAGCATAAACATCGCATTCATGCTTCTCCAGAATCACATGGTGATATAACTGTTGTGGTAGTCGTTGTGTTGAATTGTTGTGTAGAAGTCGTTGTGTGGTAGTCGTCGTGGTGTCGTTGTGTCGTTGTCGTAGTGGCAACCAATTAAACCCCACCGTCAGTTTTCACATGTTTGATCAGCACCACAGTTATTTGTTTCGTCCTTCATTCATCGATTCGTTACATTTTCCTATTTTACCAGCACCCTTTGTACCCACTGTTACATACACAATCAATTTCTCCATTTTCATACATTGAGCATAGACATCCCGCATTCGATGCTCTCAGAGTACATGATGGATATGTTGTGGTTGTTTAGAAAAACTGGTACGTTGTCGGTCGATAGGGTAGATGTTGTCGATGTGGAAGTTGTTGTGGTCATATCAATGCATAAAAATGCACCAACGGTGTTTTCACATAATTCGTTAACACCACAGTTATCTGTTTCGTCTTTACATTCATCAATATCCTTACATTTGTCAATTTTTCCACTTCCCTTGTATCCCGAAAAACATTCACATCTGTATTTTTTACCATCTTTCATACAACGTGCATTAACGTCACAGTCATGTTCACCAGAGTCACATGTATGAATAACTGTTGTTGTAGTGGTCGATGTTTTGATAGTTGTCGTTGTTGCAAGACAATTGAAACCGCCGACGGTATTTTGACATTCTTGATCAGGATCACAGTTATCAGTTTTCATTTTACATTCATCAATATCTTTACACTTGCCGATTTTACCGGCACCCTTAAAACCGGTGTTACACTGACAGGTATATTTTCGACCGTTTTCTATACACTTAGCATTTACATCACATTCATGAATCCCGGAGTCACATGGATGAATAACAGTTGAAGTTGTTAATGTAGTGGTGGTGGTAGTTTGCTCAGCAGTTGTTGCTTGACCCTTGGTTGTTGTATCATAATTGTAATTTCCATATGATGCGTAATTCGCCTCATAACTTTCATAATCATAGTATTCAGCCATTTTTGCCGCATATTCAGCTTCTAATTCATCCGTTGTTTCAATGGCATAATCAGAGTCATCAATAGCAGCTGCATCAAAACCAGCCATGTTATTTGGCTTTTTGAGAGGTTGCGTCTCAATTTTTTTAGTTGTGGTTGTAGTACTGGTAGTTGTTGTTGATGAAGTAGTTGTTGATGTGGTAGTTGTTGATGTAGAAGTTGTTTTTTCTTTAGTAGTTGTAGTTTGCTCAGCAGTTGTTGGTTCGGGTGTTGTTTTTTGTTTTTTTGTTGTTGTATCATAATCGTAATTTCCATAAATTGCATAATTTGTCTCATAGCTGTCATAATCGTAATATTCTGCCATTTTTGCAGCATATTCCGCTTCTAATTCATCGGTAGTTTCTATTGCATAATCCGAATCATCAATTGCACCTGCATCAAATCCTGCGAGGTTATTTTGTTGTTTAACTGGTTTCTTTGATGTTTCAGTTGTTGTAGAATCCGTCGTAGTAGAACTTGTGGTTGTCGTAGTATCGGGCTCAGTTGTTTCTTTGATACATTCAAAACCTCCATCAGTGTTTAAGCATGATTCATCGACAGAACAGTTATCAAGTTTGAGACGGCATTCATCGACATCTTTACATTTTCCCTGTTTTCCAGTTCCTTTAAAACCTGTAATACATTGACATTTATATCTTGAGCCATTTTCGATGCATTTTCCACTTGTT
Source organism: Oikopleura vanhoeffeni (assembly GCA_004367855.1). NCBI lineage: Eukaryota > Metazoa > Chordata > Appendicularia > Copelata > Oikopleuridae > Oikopleura > Oikopleura vanhoeffeni. The sequence goes on from SCLH01001372.1 coordinate 222,570, forward strand.
GTATCGCACTCGTGAGCTCCAGAAACACAAGGATGAACTAAAGTAGTTGTAGATGTTGTTGTCGAGGTTGTGGTGGTTGATTTTGTACTGGTTGTTGTGGTGGTTGTTGATGTGGTGGTGGTTGTAGACGTTGTTGTACTTGCTTCTGTTGTTATTACAATACATTCACAAGACCTCCGTCAAAATTCACAGCATTGTTCATCAGGACACCCAATCATTTTCAAGTTTTTCAATTCGACATTATCAACTCTTTACTTTTCTTATGTTTCCTGTACCTTTATATCCTTCTATACAGGCACATTTAAATTTATCTCCATTTTTTATGCAAGTTGCAAGGTCTGAATCACAATTGTGGTCACCAGAATCGCAAACGTGGACTCCTATCGTTGTTGTCGTAGTTGTTGATGAAGTTGTTGAAGTGAAATCTTCAGCAACTCCAAAACAGTCTATGCCATCACCTTCAAATCCGGAGTCACATGCACAAGTATATCCTCCCTTTGTGTTGGTACACTTAGCGTTTCTTGGATCACAATCGTTAAGCTTTTTACTTTTACATTCGTTGATATCTTTGCAGTTTTTTCCATTACCATTAAAACCATCTTTACATTCACAATCATATTTATCACCATTCTTTGAAGGAGTTAACATTTTGTGCTAAATTCTATGCCGCGTTTTGTGGTTAGATTTTTTTTCTCAAAAATTGATATTTTCCCGTAAAAATGATAATCTACTTCGAAAAATCGCATTTTTGACGAAATTAGGGGTTTTTCGACTACTAATGGAGCAAAAACTCGCTTGAGAATTTTTTTTTCATAATTATAAAAAATAATTTCGGCGAAAATTTTTAGCATAAAAAGTTGGTTATTGCCGAAAAATTAGTTTCGAAGGATGTGCGGTGTTCTCAAAACCGATTTTTTAAAATTTGAACTTTTAATTTCTGGGATAAGCTGAAATCCGGCAAAAAATTAAATTTTGATCTTGGAGTCTACCCTGGCTGTTTGGTGAAAAAATGGACTAGTTATATTTATTTAAAAGATTATTTAATTTCATAAATAGATCATAATTGAAGTAAAATTCAAATGTTTTAATGACTGATCAAAATAGTAAACCTTCCTTAGTACAAATCGCATCGGTATGACACACATAAGATCCGTTGTCACATGGATGACCAATTGGAGCAGCTGTCGCTTCATAATCATCATAATTGTAAGAACCATAAGCCGCATAATTTGCTTCATAATTGTCGTAATCATAATATTCGGCCATTTTTGCGTCATATTCTGCTTGTAATTCAGGTGTCATTTCGCCCACGGCATAATCAGAATCGTCTATTTCAGAAGCGTCAAAACCAGCCATATTATTCTGATTCTTCGGTTTTAGAGTTGTTGTCGTTGTGGTTGTTGTAGTGGTTGTTGTCGTACTGGTTGTAGTAGAAGTGGTTGACTGCTCTGTAGTAGTTTTTACTTTGTCTTTTTTAGATTTATCTTTTTTCTTATCCTTTTTATCTTTGACCTTCTGTTTTGGAGCGTCAACTGCAGCACTTTAAGTTGGGATTAATAATATTTGGCAAACAGTTTTTGAACACATGCATCTAAAAAATTTGAAAAAATTCAAACTATAACTTTATATAAGAAAATGCATATAACAACCAATCATAATTTATTTGAAAAGATCAGTGTGTCATTTCATTTTCTTGCGTTTCGGTTTATTTCATGACCAAATAGTGAGAAATGAATAAATTTTAAATATAAGACATTTTTTGGTTTCGACAGCAGCTTTTCTTAATAAGCAAGATATTTGCAACCTTTAAGCGGAGTGAGAATTGTTCGCACCTGAGCCAGATTTTTTCTCCAGATAAGGGTTGCAAATATTTACTTTTTGACAAAAAATGTTGTCAGAAGAAAACTCTTAAAAATATAATTCAGAAAATCTTCATTAATATATACAGCAGGGACCGGCGGATAGGTGAAAGTTTTTTCGCTCAAAACCTTCACTTATTAGCCGGATTTCACCTATTAGCCGGATTTCACCTATCCGCCGGACGGCTGGGAAGATACGCTCTGATTGCTCAATAAAAACAAGGTCTAGATTTTATAATTTAGTTAAAGGGTAGTCAGAGTGAGAATTAAGGCTGATTTTTTGCTCCATTTTTAATCATAAATGCAAAAGTGACGGTTTTGAAAACCTCAGAAACTACTTGGGGAGCGTGCTTTCCGTACCCAAATTGGCCAATCGACTTTTTTTGCCCTCCCTATACTTTGTTAAGGTGGGTACGGAAAGCACGNTCAGGTGCAATTGAAAAAATACCGAATTTGCGACCGTGGTCGAAAATAACTACTCCACCCACAATCCCCTTAAGAGTACAGTTCGCTAACATAAAGGAAAGAACGGCAAAATTTTTTTTGCTAAACAATTTTTAATTATTTTAAATTGTGGCCTTTGAAAAAAAAATTACGTTCAGTACAAAATTTACGTTCGGCTAATTTTTTCTTAAAATATTTTTTTCATAAAAATCAAAATTTTCAAGCATTAAACATGGGCAATTTCAAAAACTATTAAGCCGTTCTTACCTCAGTGTACATCGAATCGATGTCATCGTTATTTTTTTGAAATTTTGAATGTCCAGTTTCTTATTTTAAGCCACCAGTGTTATCATAAACGTATCAAGCTTAAATATCGGTTACTTATTCTTTTAGTTGCAAATCAGACAATCACTGGTACCAGAAATGCATCAATCAACAAATTTAACTTACTCGTGTGTTTTGAATTGATTATTTTCTGTTTATGATAAACCGCATTATTAAAAATTAATTTCAACCTTCGTAAACCCTCGACAACCTTGATAAATTTAAATTAATCACTGAGCTGTCAAATTATTTATAAATCCTCTTGAAGATAACTTTAACGCTGGTGGTCCCCAGCTTCTTCCACTTTCCGTCGGTGATTATTTGAAAAGTCCCCTTCATTTTGCTCACAAATTCAAAAAAAAATATTTTTGATCAATATTTTTAATATAAATAGGAGAAACTTGGAACTTAGTCAGGTGCTAGTTATAATTCGCAGGAGGAGTGATTATGGCAAACACGCGAGCCTATCCGTTGGTGATTCATAAAATAACGTTTCACGAAATTAACATTTTTCGGCTACCACATCCTTAACCCCGAAACGAATGTTGTGTCAAAGATTATCAAAGTATAGATGTCTAAGATACAAGTGGAATCTACTTAGCGGATAACAGATAAAATATAAGTTTTACAAGTCTTGCATGAGATGAGATTAATTAAGAAAGTCATTAATTTAAGTGGGTAGAAAATTTAAATACTCATATGCCGATAATCGTAGTTAATTTTTTAGTACGTTACGTACTGAACGTTTCACAAAAAATCGTAAATTTTTAGCAAAAATAAGACAAACAATTCGTGACACTGTATATTTATGGTTTACTTTTTTCTATTTTACCAACCAATGAGCGCGTTTGATTATTTTTGGCCTAATGATGACTCATCAGTGATGAGGTACCAATTCTTCTGAGTTCTCTTTAGCAAGGGTCACCAGTGGTGACTCACCACCAATTTTAAAGTTTAGCTCAATATAAACAATTTAACTTCATTATGAAAATAACTTGTCCTTTTTCAAGCGGGAATCCCGCTGCGGGATGACTGATTATTAAAAAAATAATACACTATCAATAATGTACTACAGCAGGGTCCGGCGGATAGGTGAAAGTTTCATGAAGTCATTCATAAAAATTCTCAAATATGCCTATATTTTGGCTTTTCGAAAACGCCTATCTTTTTGCCTAGGAAGTTTTAAAAATAAACCCCTATCTTTTGCCTTACGTCTATCCGCCGGAAAAGTTTTTTCGCTCAAAACCTTCACCTATTAGCCGGATTTCACCTATCCGCCCTCACCTATCCGCCGGACCCTGCTGTATCAACCATTCTCTCTAAATTGCACGGTATCTGAATTGCGTGGACACGAAAATTCTATAAATATAACAAGAAAATGTGTGCAATTGAAAAAAGGATTTTTAAATTAGTCACCAACCGGTTTCATGTAAAAATGAAAAATATAATCAAAAAATTAAATATTTTGTAGACTTGTATTAAACTTGTCCTGCTGATTTCCGCTTACGTACGTTTAATAGCAAAATCTAGGTGTTTTAGAAACCTTTCATGATTTTTAAGAATTTTCGAATTGTTACTAACTTTTACAATTTGGTGCATGCAATATTTTTTTCTGGTTTTTTTCGAAACTATATTAAAGTTTTTTGTTGAGTAAGAATCGTACAATTTCGTACGAAGTCAAAGTATTTTGAATCCAGATTTCAATTATAAATTGATTTTTTGCCTGATCGGCATCTTTGAATAAGTTATTATTCCGATAAATAGTTTTTCCATTAATTTAAGCTTATTTTATGCCATGACATTGACCTTCATCCCTATTCATCAAAAATTAACGTCTTTGTCAATGGTCTATGGATGTGCCCAATTTAACACTTAAATTGCTCTCAGAGAAATTTCACGATTCAAAGGTAACCATAAAAAGTGCCATTATTTCACTTCGAAACAATTTTGAACTTTCAAAAAGTGTTGAAATTAAAGTTCAACTTAGATTTTCACAGAAAAACAAAAATAAATCTTTGCATATTTGGTCCAAATATTTGAATACAAAACTTTTCAGGTTGTACATAAATCGGTCCTGATGTTCAAAAAGTTTTTGTAAAATATTTTTGGAATTTTACAAGTCATACAACATCAACTAGGGAATGATTATCACTGTTCGTTTTGCGTGAGCGAATCAGCGGTATTTCCAAGCTTAATTGGTAGTTATGTGTTATAAGTTATAACTTATAACCCCTGCAAAACAATTATTTCCCATGCCTATTGAAATTTCGTCAGACTGACAAGTAATTGATATTGTAAATTTTGAAAAACAGTAGACAAAAATTTGGTTCAGCATAAATTGAGTCAAATCAATGTTTATTCATGAAAATAAAATAATATATAATATTATATATTGATTGATTTTACGATAATACATCAATTCCGGAGATAAAATTATTCTCGACTTTATTTGATTATTAAAAAAGTACCTGCATTAATTATTGTATCGTGTAACGACTCGTGCAGCAGATTCTACTCGAAAAGTAGCCACAAAATGCCAAGAATGATAATAAGACCCGTTAAATACTGGGTGTGGCTTAAAGAGCTTGATGATTATTAAGGGGGTACAGTTCGGTGCCCATTTTACGGGCATAATCAAAGACCAGCGTTAATTGTCAAATAACGTTCGAAAATGTAA
>SCLH01001372.1:236042-289614 GCA_004367855.1 Oikopleura vanhoeffeni
TTAATTTTTAAAATATCTATTTCATATAAAAAATATCCGCCTTATCAGGCGCTCTTTGCGCAATTTGCCCTCTTTTCTAAAACACCATGATTGTAGCTGAGAATATGTGATTTTTGCACAGTACAAAAAATGTCTTCTGGCTGAAAAATGAGGAAAGTAAATCGTTGCCCAAAACGACCAATGGGCTTCAATTATAATAGCCATGACACACGGGTCAAACATATTGTGCGCGACCTGAGCCCGATTCTTATACTGAAAATGCGTTTAAAATTTTCGCTTATTAACACAATCTGCTCGAAAAAAAATAATTCTCTCGAGAATTTATTCAAAACTCTTTCACTTTATGATATTTCTGAGAAGTCACGCTTTAAAAATTTTAATTCCGATTCTCCTCCATTATTAATTTTTGTTCTCAGTCTCTCACTTACTCAAAATGCCACATTCGCAGTTGAAGATCACGTTTAAATTCACTATTTTACTAGTTAATAAAGTTTAACTGTAAATTAAATATTCTAAAAAATTAAGTCTATATTTAATCTCAAGGACTAAAGAACAATAAAATTGCAAGCACTTTCACGTTTTCCCATAATAAGCGCCAAAAGTAACGTTCCTCGATTGCATTTTGTGTATGAGATTAATGAGTAAACCAACGGAGAGGTTTATCTGAGAAATTACAAAATGACAAAAATCCTAAATTCTTCATGCGAGAATTTATGTTTTTTTTCTCAGAGAAAAAAAACAAATTTGTCTTCCATTTTCGGTAAATAACGAAACTCTCTTGAGTGATCAATTATGTGATCGTACATTTCAGATTTGATATTTTTGGCGACTCCGTCATTAAGTATTTCGTCAAAATCACATCGTACGGACCTAATAATTAATTCACCTAAAATGAATGAAATCGCACTGAAAGCTAAAAAATAAAAAAGTTGTTAGTAAGTTGAAACATCACAGGCAATCACTTTCGGAAAGAAAATATTTCCTTCAAATTCTACACATAGACAATTAAGAGAATTTCCTTTTATACTTAGTTTTTGAGAAACATTATTTCTTGTTTTTTTTTCACAACTTTTTGAGATTTAGATAAAAAATGTCAGTTTGAGGTCCTTTCCAGATTATTTTAAAAAAAATAATATTCACTCAGAATACTGAGATATTATTGTTAATGTTTCAGAAAAAACAGCCGGCGGGAGCTGTATTAATAAATATTTCAGTAATCAACTGAATTTTCAAAAATAATTTTAATTTCATTATAAAAGTTGAAAAAGATTCTTGCGCGCCGCTCATATTAAGGGGGTAGCAGCGATGTGGCAGAACTGGCTCAATTTAATTTACGAAAATAATTAGTTGGTTTATTTTTTGTGCTTATTATCGTTAGCTGAACCACAATAATGATGTTATCAGCTCATAAAAAATCATTTTTTTCTATTGAATTTATGAAATTGTGAATAAAAACGAAAAAAATAGAGCCACTTTAACTTTTTTTCATGCATGTACATATTTTCTGATTGCTGTTTGAAAAATCATGAAATGTTTTTTGTCATTTGTTGTTGACTCTTTAGAAATATATGAAAATTTTCCGCAAATCAAGTCCAAATATTTAATTAGAGTTTTTTGAAATCTCTGAAAAAATCAGGCCAATCACTGTGAAATTTTTTGGTATCTATTTGGTTTCTGTATTTCAACCGAATGCAAGCGGTCAAGTGAATATCGTTTCTGAACTTCGATGGAAATTTAAACATTGCTGGGTGAAACCTGTTGTGCCATTTGGCACGCAATTTTATAAAATTTTTATTATTTTAAAATCTGGATAAAATTGCGGGTGTTATAGGGCTACTTAACTTTTAAAAGTCAACATTTTTTTATATTTAAACTCAATTGAAGGTCCATTTTTTTCCTAAAAAACTGTTTTTCTCTATTTTTCATGGAAAAAAACTTTCATTATAAAGAAATTGCATGTGGATAATGATTCTCCCACTAATTAGTGCATAAACACCCGAAAATGCTGAATTTATAAAATATCGTCTTAAAAAAAAAGTCCACATCGGGTCAAGTTGAAATGGAGTTTAATAAAAAATGGTATTTTGATATTTTTACAATACTTAATATTGGAAAAATTTCAAAATATAAACGTTTGCAAGTTTGAACACTTTCATTTAGATAAAAAATAAGATAAAAATTTTTCACATTTTTCTTATAAAAATCACTCCCAAAAATTTACCAATCTTGCCACATCCGCTTACCCCCTTAAGACGATTGAAATATGAAACTTAAAACTCAAAAATTTGTATCGATGTTTTTGAGCTATCTTGAAAGAATTTTCTCTTATTTTAAGACGTAAGTATTTTCTTTGGTTCGAGATTTTTCTAAAAAAACGGTTTAAATGTGCGAGAATGACCTTTTAGTCCTCGGGTTCTCACGGAGTCAAAATAGCTGTAGCGACAAGAAATAAAACTACTCGACAGCGAAGGTTTCTCCAGACGCATATTCTTGCAACGTTATCGATGTACCGGTTGGTCAAAAAAACGGTAAGTATAGCTTTCGGTACGAAACAGTATATTACATAATTTTACATGTACCAAAAATGCGCAAATTACGATTTTCTGAAACATTTATGAACTAGGGAAATTGACAAAAAGAATCAATTATTATGATCTAACAAGCAATTTCAGAAAAGGTCGCGCTAAATCTCTTAAGAATGTTATGATGACTACTTAATAACTAATTAGCCATTTGAAAATTTATCCGCGGAGAGATATATTTTAAAGTCTGCAAAAGCAAAAAAATCTCGTTATTTGCCGTTCCAGAATTGGGTTTGTCATCCGAATCAAAAAAAAGCTCGCGCTAAATTTTGGCATGCCATCGTTACGTCTACTGTGAAATTGAGCTAATTTCGATATAGCGCCTGAGAAGATCAAATGCAAGTTACGGTCCTCTTGTAAACATACTGTAAGAACAATGTTATGTCAATAACAGTTTTGATGTATTGAGTCGCAAGGATAATCTACACAAAAAGTATTTTCGATTTTTTTCATGACTCTTAGCTTTTCAATATAATTTATCGAAATATGTCAAATCAGAGTCGCATACCCGCTTAAGGAAACGGTCGCAAAATGATACTTGTACTCCACTTTACCAGAATGCTAAACTGCTTCGAAACTTTGAGAATAGCCATTTGGTGATCGATATATTATCTAACAAAAATAAATTATCAGAATACTTTTGGCTGACCCTAGTGACCACAATGCGGCGAGTTCTAGAAACAACCTAATCAATTTCAATATCCCTAAGGCTGATTAAGGCTCGCATACCATTTCTACTCAACTTAGCATGAACTCACAGAACCATACATCTCGTTTTTTTGCACGGTAACACATTTGACTTTCGGACTAGTATTTTCTAAACTGCCAAAAACCGCCTAATTTCAATTGTTTCGCTCTTCAAAAGCCTGAGGATCCAAGGTTAAATTTTAGAATGCAGTATAAATTTAAAAAAATGAGAATAATATTTTTTGGTTTTTTTGCCGGAAACAGGATTTCGAAAAATTTTTGCTCAATTTAAGAAAATCGCATTTTAGTAAACTGGAAGTGAAACTCGAAAAATAATCGTCGGATTTAGCAATATTCCATCAAATTAAAGCTTGGGTGATGCCAGAGAAGAAAACTGCTTACAGCTTTTTATATTTTGAGTTTTTTTCGAAAATTGAATTCAATGTTTTTTCAAAAAATTACTCAGAAAAATTCTCAAAAAAAAATCGGACTTTTTATAAATTTTTTATAATAGTTAATGCTTTCTAAGTTTCCCTAGCAATTTCGTGGTATTTTTACACCCCAAAGAACCCTCAAAAGAGTGTGACCCCCTTAAACCGTTTTAAGAAATATTTTGGAACAAAAAATCTTGGGGTCTTTAAAATGACAAAAAAAATTCTTTACAAGAAAGCTTAAAAACAGCGATACCCATTTTTGAGTTTTGAAATTTCTTATTTAAAATCGTCTAACAATGAGAGAGCAGGCATTCTCCTCAAATTCCAATAACTGCTGAGTCACAATTGCTGACCTCACGTGAAAAAGACTACACATAGCAAACCCTTTTTGGTAGGGAAATATCGGACAAATATCCAAAGATATATTTTAACAGGATCAATGATTTTAGAAAAACTAAAAATGTTTGCGCGATCTATAAAGTTCAGATTCTTCAATTCAGATGGTAACACAGCGGTGACGGAATGTGATATCGAACTAAATACTTTTAGTTCGGTTTCTTCAGATGTTGACCATATCCCTTTAACACAAGAATAAAAATCGAACTAGTCAGGGCGACTCAAAAATTATAGAAATTAATTCGCCTAGTTGATAAACTTCTCAAAGAAATAATCTCCGAGATATTATTGCGCGCCCCGAGGGTTAAATAATTAAATTACATGAACTAAAGTGAATTTTTTAAAGCTATCCAAAAACTCAAATGTGAAATCACCAGAAACAGCATTTGGACTGAAAATCATAAGAGGTTGAAATTTGCATGGACTGCAACAACACATGATGGTGATAAATGACAGCAGGCTAATTTCAAAATTATAAATTGACAGGGGATACCGCAGTGTAGCATTTTTTTAAAAATTTCTGACCTCGCTCAGATTTTTAGATACGTTTTTAGATACGAAATTATAGTGAGAATTATGAACCATTGCTTTTATCCCAAAATTTTTTTTAAATAAACAGTTTCTGTCAAGTCAAACAATTGAACTCGAGTCTATTAGTTCACAAGAAGATAAATAAATTTCTAATTTATATTTGAATCTATAAACATCCTAAAAATAATCGCAGATTCATGCTCAAAAAAACTATTATTTATGATTTAAATCAATTTTTGATCCAAAGAATAACTTGGATAAATTTTAGCAAACATTTGCTAAGTCATTCATTATTCAATTCATATTTAAGTTGCTTATCGCTTGAAAATTTTCTGATATTGTTTTCTGTATTATAGGTGCGCGCTAGAGCGAAATTTATTCATTGAGAAATTATAAATTCCACCTACGTGCCATTTTCGTCATTCTCAAGCCACCTTGTTCATAATATTGCCTCTAGAAAACCAATAGTTTGGCGCATTTTTTTGATACATTCTTAACATTGAAATATCACTTCCGTACAGAAAGCTTACTTTACCGGGTGAATTGACCAGCCCGTACATCGATAACGTTGCAAAAGAATCTCTCTCTGATAAAAACTTTGCTTTTGATGTCAGCTTATTTTATTTTGTTACCGCCCATTTGTAACTCCAGTAGAAACCCGCTGACTATAAGGTCTTTTCGCGCGACGGATTTTTCTGATAAAAATCTTAAAACCTTCAAAAAAAACCCTGGTCTTAAAATAACAGACAAAATTATCCCTTCAAGATGGGCCAATATATTGGTACCCATTTTTGAATTTTAAAATTCATTATTTTAAATCGTCAGAGCTGTTGGTCACGCGTGATTTAAAAGCAAAACGCTGAACTTAATGATTATTCATATTGTCACGTTCTGATTTCAAAATCGGTCATGCTTCGAAAAAAATAGATTTTAAATTTCACGCGAGATTATTCTTACTTATGCAAAAATACAGTGAGTGCACAGATAAATAGTCTTATCCAATCAAATTAACTGTTTCAAATAAATCTCTTCTTAATTAAAGTTTATATTTCATGACGGTGAAATATTTTTTATTTATTAATCGTTTTGATAAACATTATCAAAAATTGGCTAAAAAACAGCGAAATTTTCTTTTTTATTAGAGCGTACTATACAGATCGTGGGAGGGCGCTACGCGTAGGGCGCTCCTCTCTCTCTTTCTCGAAGCGCTCGGACCTTTTTCCAACGACCTTACATGTACAAAACAATTTCAGACTTTATATCCAAAGCAATGAATACTAAAGTTGTAAATAGATTTTTTTGAACACAATGGTTCGATAAAGGGGTTATCGTAAGTTTTCGAGCACTTTGAAGTTAATTTTTAGGTACATTGATATGTTTTGTCACTTAATGGTGCCAAGGTCTCCTAAGGTGACATTTGCTCTTAAAATAAATCCTAGAAAAAATAAATCAAATTTATAAATTGAATTATTTTTTGAAAAGTATGTCAATCTGGTGTCGTTCTATTCAACATCGTTCATACTTGAAATCACAAAAAATAGATTTTTAATTGTACGCTAATATTATTTCTTGCATTAATGCAAAAAAATACAGTGAGTCCCACAATAGATACTTTTTATGCATCAAATCAATTGTTTAAATGAATCTCTTTTCAAATACGCTTGTCCTTCTAAAATTGTCTAAATTACGATTTGAGCAATCCCACAGCTTAAACAATTAAGTTCTTTGTTTGAAAAAACTGCAGATCTCTTGAAGATTTTCACTATTATGATAGGGTTTTACATACCTAACAAGTTATGAGTAATAACAATACGTTCCAAAAAACGTATTTTATTCAGATTTCAGAATTTTATCTCATATATGGTCAATTTCTTATCAAATATAGAATTATCGCTCAGAAAATGTCCAAAAACATTCAACTTGGAAACAAATAAATTCAAAACGTCCAATAATTGGCGCTCTTATTATGTCTGCGAAATATACTCTGCTGTATTTTTAATATACAAAAAATATTGATCAGAATACTTTTGGCCAAAAATCTGGTCCATCGCGGTTGTGAATAAAATGCTGCATCCAATTTTCATCTATTTCATCCCGGATATAACTGCGCCATTTCTTTTTTCGGAAAATAAAAGACTAAATTACAAAATGTGCTTTCCTTTAATCACCAGAATTATTATTTCCGTGGTTCATGCAAGTTTGTTAAATCGTATGTGATGTAGGAGTAGGCGTTAAACTCTTTTATGTCATTTTGAAATCATAAAACAGTTTCAAACGCCTTTCTCTAACAACTTCACATACGATTAACAAACTTGCAGAATCACGGAAATAATAATTCTGGCGATTAAAAGGAAAGCACATTTTTTAATTTCAGTCTTTTATTTTCCAGAAAAACGAAATGGCGCAGATATATCCGGGATGGAAATAGATGAATGGATAGAAAATATCTCTAGATTTATATTCATAAGTATTTAAGGAAATTCTGAATAATATGAATTTTAGAATTTAGAAAAATCGAAAATTTTTAAGTTGAAATGTTAGCTATAATCCTGTTAACAAAGATTTTATTGCATCTCAAAAATAGTAAAACATCTGAAATTTTCTCAGAAGATTTTTCTGACAGATAATTGCCTTTGACATCTGATGAAGTACGTTTCAGATTCTGATATGTCACAATTCTGAAATTGTGACGAATGTGTGAAAAAGACTGCGAAAATCTTTAGGTTTATGTTTGAAAACTAGCCAAGAGACTAAAAACCCTCCGAGATAAACAATTCTGTTAAAACAATTTGATCACTTTAAGCTTGACGATATATCATACAACTCGGTCATAGACACTGAATAAGTAGAGTTCTAACTTCGCACGTCCATCGCATCTCTATATATTTACCACACGAGGAGAGCTTGATAGGTGTGGTACTTATTAAAAATTGAAAATAAATAAATAAAAATAGGATTGATTACATTATTCAAATAATATCTTTTAAGATTTGAAATGCAAATTTAGCATAAAGAAAATACTTAGGTGATTTACAAAATACTTAAAATTCAAATTTATTGATAATTTAGTATATTTAATTTGACCGTACTTTTCATTCTTTGATCATCAAAGTTTGATGGGATATTACTTGTTCTGACAAAACCAGATGTTTGCCTACTTTATAGAAGATGTACAGCTGAAATTAAATTAATTCTTTATTATCAATACTTTCGCTGCAATTCACAAGGAAAATACGGGCCACAAATAAATGATAATGTCACTTAAACAGTGACTTTAGTGTTGAAAATGTTTGAGTAAAAATACTGCTTTTTCCAAAAAAAATTAAAAATTTTGACTTTAATGTTTTGACTTAATCCGAAAACAAAAACTTAATAGCCGACTAAAATGCAGTTGATTGGATACCGATTTTAATTGCAACGATTATTGTCAAATTTTTTATTAAACGTAGGCTATATTTTTGGTTGGAGATTAAGATTATTTATGAACTCCATTATCTAACCATGCTAATGCTCATAATTAGCTCAACCCTTAGAATCACAAGTTTATGAAAAGCCTGATAAGGATGTCTCATATCCTTTTACCAATAGAATAGTAAATTTTTAGGATGAGTTCCGTATAATATATCCGCCAAAATATTACCCTAAATAATTAAATATTTCACTTTCAAATTTGTATCATTTAGTAAGCGTGTGTAATCTTAAAGCGCGCCATCCGTACGGTCCATTTTTGAGTCCTGCTCCACCCCTCAAAGTCTTCAAATTAAACTCAAGTTTTTTTCTATAAAAGTTAAGTAATTTTATCGGAACTGTAATATGGTTAAAAGAAATTAAAAAAATGCAAATAGAAATGTTCAGTCTATGAATTCTTTTTTTTGATTTCGTGTGGGATTGTTTCCATATTATTTACACAAACAGTGATGACGTTTTATATTTTTTTTATTTATTATCCTTTTGATAACAATTAATCAAAATATGTCAAAATTGTCAAAAAACAGCCAAAAATTTTATTTGTTATATGTCCACAAACAATTCTTCAGAATGTTTCATCTGAAGCAATGGATAAAAGAGTTGTAAACCGCTTTTGGAACAGAACGTTTCGTTAAAAGAGAAGATGTCTTTATTTTTCTGTTAAAAGAGAGAGGGACTTTCTAGATAATTTAATCGTACATTAATATTTATGTACTTAAGGTGGCCCTGCTCCTACATTTCTGCAGTTATTATGTCATAAAAATGCACCAATTCAATTGTTTATGTTTGAACGCATTATACAGTAACTACTTAATGGAGGTTAATCATTTTCTATTAAACGTCATTAAGTACGGTTTTTTTTTTAAAACTGAATGATCTTTAAAATTAAATCAAGGTTAACTCCATTAAGTATTTTGGACTTAAATATATTTTTTTTCACTATTTAATGGAAAAAAAGTATTTTTTTTGTAAATTTAATAGAAAAATATTCAATGAGAAAAATAATTTTTTTCTAATTAAATAAGAAATAATTTTTTTTTACGTTATCAAAAATTTTCTATTTTAGTTCCATTGAAAATGATCGCTTTTCCAAGCTTTTCAGACATAGGCACTGCCGTTTTGGCTTGATAGCACTCCCTCGCTCTTACATTTTCAGCGTTTTCTTAAATGTTCGTCTTGCAATTATTCGTGTACAACTTTCAGGCCTCACCATTATAATGCCAAAGCAAAATAAACTTAATGATACTTAAGTTGGATTCAAGTATTTATGTGACTGTTTTTTTCCCAAAATATTTAAATTTTAAATTATTTTTCTCTTTTTTTAATCCGCAGTAAAGTGATTTTTAACATACATATGAAAATTTTTAATTCGAATATATGACATTAGAAACGACGCATGAAATCAAAATTACCGGAAATGTTGACACTTTGTGAAAAAGATATTTCTAGAATTCATTAAACAAATTTCCTGTAATTTTGATTCATGCGTCGTTTCTACATGTCATTATTCTGAATTAAAAATTCAATATTATATTGAAAAAACCAACTTTATGCGATTTAAAGAGAAAAAAATTTGATTTAAAATTCTACTTAAAAATTTATGTTCAGCAAATTTCAAAAGATTTTATTATCTCTTTGGCAAGTGAATCTTGTTAACCGAATTAATTTAATCGGTTTGACAAATGAAACCAACGAAAACGTGGCTGTTGAATTATTCATTATTCCAATAAAAATTGAATTAGAATCTAATGTAAGTTTACTGAATTTTACCGGTAAAAATTGAATTACTAGAATATTAATGTGGAGTTATTACTTAATGTAAACATTACTAAAAGTATTAATTTACTATTAATTAATAAAGACTTAATTTGATAATAAATTATATTTGTCCGCACTTATTTACGCGAAGAAAAATCTGTTATTTGTGGAAAAAAACTGACTAATGTTATATCAGAACCCCTTTTGGATATATACATTTTATGGAGTGAAACTCCAATTCTTTAATCTAGATTGATGATCGCTCTCAAACCAAATAATAACCATTTACAATTATTTTTGATGGCTTTTTCAGACCGCTTTAAATGATCAATCAGAAATTAATTGTACCCAGTGTGATTTCATAGGTCGAGACTTTTAACTTGACGCTTCTAAAACCAGTGAGAAAGAGAATATATTCTGAAAATCGCAAATTCAGAAAATTAGCGAGCATAAGTTGCGTTTGACTGAAAAGCCATATATGATGCGCGTATAATCCCTGTATTCACACTTTGATTAATCTGAATGATGTAGGTTGAGGGAGGTCCACAGTGCTAACACTCCAAAGACCCTTTAGCCACTCATAGGCCGCTTCTCATTACTTTACAGCCCACATCTTTAATTAATCAAAAGGTGATAAGCTGGATATCCGTTTAAAAGAATAACAACCGAGTAAAAAGATATCAAATAAAATTGTCAGTACTTGCGTGAGGTACCGGATAGGCATTAAACTGCTGTCCACGCATATGAAATATGCCTATTTTCTCCCCTCACTCAGTACTGAGAACAATTTTTCTCTCCCTTTAACTCTTTTCTATCTGTAAGCGAATTGCCAGAGGCTGTGTCAAAAAAGGCAAATTTTCATAAACAGAACTATCTTAACTATCTTTTTACAACATGCGTTTTTGAAAAAGAGGAATGTCGGTTAGAGATAAAAATATGATGTTTTTAAGCAAAAATATCCCCAGAAACAAAATTGAAAATGTTCCGTCAAAAATTCAATCTCGTCATCACTATAACAGGAATATTTTACTAATGATTTCTGCAAGTTTCAATCAGCCTCTTGTCACCCTGAAAAGGAGAAGTCTAACCGTCCGACGAGTTTCACGCCAACATCCCCTGAATGCTCCATAGATCCCAGGTGTTTGAATGGAGAAATAATTTCCAATAAGTAACCAAAATTACTGTTGGGCGCTGAATTACATAAACGTAGTAGAACAACGGTCACAGACAAACCGCCCTCAAGTATCATTCAAACTTAGTTCTGATAACGACCGTCACGTCTGCTGAGCTGCATAAATGTTCTAAAGAGCTCAGCGACAATATAATGAAATGTGGTGCGAAAAATTTGGCAGAACGAAAAGTTGGAGTCGCATGAAACACGAGAATGAATTTATATTGGCAAAATAGTTTTGGAAAGATTGGTGGAAATTTTCAGAACGAGGAAAATGACCCAAAACCGGCGTTATTTAAATATTTAGAGCATTTTGCGTATGTCGCGCTTGATTAAAAACTTTACTGGGTATACATTCCCCCTCGTATAACCCGGTACTAAACTATTACCGCAAAGTAATGTTTCATGATTTCAGGCACTAATTGTGACTTTGATTTTCAGTTATCGCTTTTAAAAAATAAGTTTCAAAACTTAAAACAAACTTTAAGTTTAAATTCGTTAAAAATTTAAGAATTTCGAAAAAATTCTCTGTAATGAAATTTTTTAAATTTTCAATCAAATTCTTCCGATTATTTTTTTTTCGAATGAGAAATATTATTATAACTCGCACAAGCGTATACTTTTATGGGTGTTCAATAATCATTTGTCCATTGTCGTATTTTATGGTCTGAAAATTATTTTGGAAATATTGACAAGAAGGGAATATTCAACAGAAGAAGGAATTTTCAAATTACTACAATGCTAAATACGTATTCGAAGATGGGGGAAAAGTTTTGAACTTCTCAGATTGAAAAATGAACGCTAAAACCACGTTTTATTATTTTAGCGAAGCATTTTATTAAATATTGCGAAGTTGCATTTTGCAAAACTGGACCTATTCAGCATGATATGGAATGTTTGCGGCTAGTTAAAAGAACCCAATGGCTGGTTCAAGCATTATTTTTACTTCAATCAAAAAGACTTCATTCGCAAAACCACCAATCTTAATAAAAAATAACTCTGTTCAATGACACTCTCAGTAAAACTGACTTTATGTCTCTGCATTGAGATATCGGTGATTAGTAAACATATAAGAAAATAGGCTGCTTAAGGAAAAACTGTCAGTCGGTATATGAATATTATTGATTAATATTCATTAAAATAGTTTTAAAACCCTCATTTTGGCAGAGAAATCGTAAATATCAAAATTGCATTCAATGGTCGCATTTTCTTTAATACAACAAAACTCATTAATAAAAATCAACCCAATAATTTGTCCCCCAAATTTAGGATTTTACTTTCAAAGGAATCTACTTTTTTCTGTATTTTCCAAATTGTATTTAATCACAAATATATATTTTAGTCTAGTACAATGTAGTCCCTATATCCCTTTTTTCCCCAACTGGCACTCCCATCTTCAAAAAAAACGTTTACTATCTCTTTAATTGCGTTGTTCGAAACCCACTGATGTGTTCTTAAAGTGATTGTGTAGAGTAATTCACACTCCCATCAAATTAAGTCGGCCCCAATATGAGCACCTTGCCTTAAAGTCATACACAACCAGTAAGACACATATTAGTGGATTCGAACACCGACTCTGAGATATAAACCTTTCGGATGATCTCTCCGATAATTTATTCAAAACTCTTTCACTTTATGAGGATATTTCTGAGGAAGTCACGCTTTAAAAAATTTAATTCCGAATCTCCTCCATTATTAATTTTTGTTCTCACGTCTCTCACTTACTCAAAATGCCACATGCGTAGGTTGAAGATCACTTTGTAAATGTCACTATTTTACTAGGTTAATAAAGTTTAACTGTAAATTAAATATTCTAAAAATTTAAGTCTATATTTAATCTCAAGGACTAAAGAACAATAAAATTGCAAGCACTTTCACGTTTCCCATAATAAGCGCCAAAAGTAACGTCCTCGAATTGCATTTTGTGTATGAGAGGGTTAAGGGAGTAACCAACGGAGAGGTTTATCTCGAGAAATACAAATGACAAAAAATCCTAAATTCTTCATGCGAGAATTTATGTTTTTTTTCTCAGAGAAAAAAACAATTTGTCTTCCATTTTCGGTAAATAACGAAATTTCTTTGAGTGATCAATTATTGAGATCGTACGATTTCAGATTTGATATTTTTTGGCGACTCCGTCATTAAGTATTTCGTCAAAAATCACATCGTACGACCTAAATAATTAATCACCTAAAAATGAATGAAATGCACTGAAAGCTAAAAAATAAAAAAAGTTGTTTAGTAAGTTAGAACATCACAGGCAATCACTTTCGGAAAGAAAAATATTTGCCTTCAAATTCTACACATAGACAATTAAGAAGAATTTCTTTTTATATTTAGTTTTTGAGTAAACCTTATTTCTTGTTTTTTTTTCACAACTTTTTTGAGATTTTTAAGATAAAAAAGGTCAGTTTGAGGTCCTTTCCAGATTATTTTAAAAAAATAATATTCACTCAGAATACTGGAGATTATTTGTTAAGTGTTCAGAAAAAACAGCCCGGCGGGAGCTGTATTAAATAAATATTTCAGTAATCAACTGAATTTTTCAAAAATAATTTAATTTCAATATTAAAAGTTGAAAAGATTCTTTGCGCTCGCTCATTGATTAAGGGGGTAGCAGCGATGTGGCAGACCTGGCGTCAAATGTTAAAATTTACGAAAATAATTAGTTGGTTTATTTTTTTGTGCTTATTATCGTTAGCTGAACCACAATAAATGTGTTATCAGCTCATAAAAATCATTTTTCTCTGATAATTTTTATGAAATTTTTGTGAATAAAAACGAAAAAAAATAGCCACTTTAACTTTTTTCATGCATGTTTACATATTTTCTGACTGCTGTTTGAAAAATCATGAAATGTTTTTTTGTCATTTTGTTGTTGACTCTTTAGAAATATTATGAAAATTTTCCGCAAATCAAGTCCAAATTTTAATTAGTAGTTTTTTGAAATCTCTGTAAAAAAATCAGGCCGAATCACTGTGAAATTTTTTGGTATCTATTTGGTTTTCTGTATTTCAACCAACGCGATGCAAGGGTCAAGTGAATATCGTTTCTGAACTTCTGATGAAATTTAACACATTTGCTTGTGAAACCGGTTTGTGCCATTTGGCACGCAATTTATAAAATTTTTATTATTTTTAAAAATCTGTATAAAATTGCGGGTGTTATAGGCTGACTTAACTTTTAAAAGTCAGAGACATTTTTTTATATTTAAACTCAATTGAAGGTCCATTTTTTTCCTAAAAAGCTGTTTTTCTCTATTTTTCATGGAAAAAAACTTTCATATTAAAGAAATTTTTGCATGTGGATAATGATTCTCCCACTAATTAGTGCATAACACCCGAAAATGTCTGAAGTTTATAAATATCGTCTTTAAAAAAAAATTCCCACATCGGGTCAAGTTGAAATGGAGTTGTAATGAAAAAGTGGTTTTTGATATTTTAACAGATACTTAAGTATGTAAAAATTTAAAAATATAAACGTTTGCAAGTGTGAACATTTACATTTTAGATAAAAAATAAGATAAAAATTTTTCACATTTTTTTCTTTTAAAAATCACTCCGAAAAAATTTACCAATCTGCCACATCGCTGCTACCCCCTTAAGACGATTTGAAATATGAAACTTCAAAACTCAAAAATTGGTATCGATGTTTTTGAGCTATCTTGTAAAGAATTTTTTCTGGTCATTTTAAGACGTAGTATTTTCTTTGGTTTCGAGATTTGTTCTAAAAAAACGGTTTAAAGGTGCGAGAAGTGACCTTTTATTCCTCGGGTTCTCACGGGAGTCAAAATAGCTGTAGCGACAAGAAAATAAGCTGACTCGACAGCGAAGGGTTTTCTCCAGACGCATATTCTTTTGCAACGTTATCGGATGTACCGGTTGGTCAAAATTAACCGGTAAAGTATAGCTTTCGGTAGCGAAAGTGATATTTCAATAATTTACATGTACCAAAAAATGCGCAATTATCGATTTTCTGGAAACGGTATTATGAACTAGGGAAATTGACCAAAAGAATCATATTTCTGATTCTAACAAGCAATTTCAGAAAAGGTCGCGCTAATCTCTTAAGAATGTTATGATGACTACTTAATAACAATTTGAGCCATTTTGAAAATTTATCCGCGGAGGAGATATATTTTAAAGTCTGAAATAGCAAAAAAATCGTCGGTTATTTGCCGTTCCAGAATTGGTTGGTCATCCGATCAAAAAAAGCTCGCGCTTAAATTTTGGCATGCCATCGTTACGTCTACTGTGGAAATTTGAGCTAATTTCGATATAGCGCCTAGGAGAAGATAGATATGCAAGTTACGGTCCTCTTGTAAACATACTGTAAGAACAAGTGTTAATGTCAATAACAGTTTTTGATGTATTGAGTCGCAAGGATAGATCTACAAATAAGTATTTTCGATTTTTTTCATGAGCTCTTAGTTTTCAATATAATTTATCGAGAATATGTCAAATCAGAGTCGCATACCCGCTTAAGGGGAAGCGGTCGCAAAATGATACTTTTGTACTCCACTTTACCAGAATGCTAAACTGCTTCGAAACTTTGAGAATAGCCATTTGGTAGATCGATAATTAATCTACAAAAATAAATTATCAGAATACTTTTTGGCTGACCCTAGTGACCACAATGCGGCGAGTTCTAGAACAACCTAATCAAATTTCAAATCCCTAAGAGCTCGCATACCATTCTAACTCAAACTTAGCATGAACCACAGAAACCATAATGCTCTTTTTTTGCCGGTAACACATTTTGACTTCGGACTATTTTCTAGAACTGCCAAAAACCGCCTAATTTCAAGGTTTTCGCTCTTCAAAAGCCTGAGGATCCAAGGTTAAATTTTAGAATGCAGTATAAATTTGATAAAAATGGAGAAATATTTTTTGGTTTTTTTGCTGGAAACAGGATTTCGAAAATTTTTGCTCAATTTTAGAAAATCGCATTTTAGTAAACTGGAAGTGAAAACTCGAAAATGAAAGTCGTCGGATTTAGTCAATAGTTCCATCAAATTAAAGCTTGGGTGATGCCGAGAAGAAAAACTGCTTACAGCTTTTTGATATTTTGAGTTTTTGTTCGAAAATTGAGTTTCAATGTTTTTCAAAAAAATTACTCAGAAAAATTCTCAAAAAAAAAATCGGACTTTTTATTGAATTTTTTTATAATAGTTAATGCTTTCTAAGTGTTCCCTAGCAATTTCGTGGTATTTTTACACCCCAAAGAACCCTCAAAAGAGTGTGACCCCCTTAAACCGTTTTTTTAGAAAATATTTTGTAACTAAAAAATCTTGGGTCTTAAAATGACCAGAAAAAAATTCTTTACAAAAAAGCTTAAAAACAGCGATACCCATTTTTGAGTTTTGAAATTTCTTATTTAAAATCGTCTAACCAATGAAGAGAGCAGTCGATCTCCTCAAAGTCCAATAACTGCTGAGTCAGCAATTGCTGACTCACCGTGAAAAAGATACACATAGCTAGAACCCTTTTTGGTAGGGAAATATCGGACAAATATCCAAAAGATATATTTTAACATGGATCAATGATTTTTAGAAGAACTAAAATGTTTGCGCGATCTATAAAGTTCAGATTCTTCAATTCAGATGGTAACACAGCGGTGACGGTAATGTGATATCGAACTAAATACTTTGAGTTCGGTTTCTTCAGATGTTGACCATATCCCTTTAACACATAGAATAAATCGAACTATCAGGGCGACTCAAAAATTATAGAAATTATTTCGCCTAGTTGATAAACGTTCTCAAAGAAATAATCTCCGATATATTATTGCGCGCCCGCGAGGGTTAAATAATTAAATTACATGAACTAAAGTGAATTTTAAAGCTATCAAAAACTCAAATGTGAAATCACCAGGAAACAGCATTTTGGACTGAAAATCATAAAGAGTTGAAATTTGCATGACTGCAACAAACATGATGCGTATAAATGACAGCAGGCTAATTTCAAATTATAATTGTTACAGGGAGTACCGCAGTGTAGCATTTTTTTTTAAATTATCTGACCTCGCTCAGATTTTTAGATATGCGTTTTTAGATAAGCGAAATTAAGTGAGAATTATGAACCAGTGCTTTTATCCCAAAATTTTTTTTAAATAAACAGTTTCTGTCAAGTCAAACAATTGAACTCGAGTCTATTTAGTTCACAAGAGAATAAATAAATTTCTAATTTTATTTTGAATCTATAAACATCCTAAAAATAATCTGCAGATTCATTGCTCAAAAAAAACCGATTATTTTATGATTTAATCAATTTTTGTTGCCAAAGAATAACTTGGATAAATTTTAGCAAACATTTGCTAAGTCATTCATTTATCAAATTCATATTTAAGTTGCTTATCGCTTGAAAATTTTCTGACTATTGTTTTCTGTTATTATAGGTGGCGCTAGAGCGAAATTTATTTCATTGAGAAATATAAATTCACCTCACGTGCCATTTTGCGGTCATCCAAGCCACCTTGTTCATAATATTGCCTCTAGAAAACCAATAGTTGCGCATTTTTTGATACATTCTTAACATTGAAATATCACTTCCGGTACAGAAAGCTGTACTTTACCGGTGAATTTTGACCAGCCCGTACATCCGATAACGTTGCAAAAAATCTCTCTCGATAAAAACCTTTGCTTTTGAGTCAGCTTATTTTATTTTTGTTACCGCCATTTTAACTCCAGTGAAAACCCGCTGACTATAAGGTCATTTTTCGCGCGACGGATTTTTCTGATGAAAATCTTAAAACCTTCAAAAAAAACCCTGGTCTTAAAATAACGACAAAAAATTCCCTTCAAGATGGGCCAATAATATTGGTACCCATTTTTGAATTTTAAAATTCATTATTTTAAATCGTCAGAGCTGTTGGTCACGCGTGATAAAAAGCAACGCTGAAACTTAATGATTATGTCATATTGTCACGTTCTGATTTCAAAATCGGTCATGCTTCGAAAAAAATAGATTTTTAAATTTCACGCAGGATTATTTCTTACGTTATGCAAAAATACAGTGAGTGCCACAATAAATACGTCTTATGCAATCAAATTAACTGTTCAAATAAATCTCTTCTTAATTAAAGTTTATATTTCATGACGGTGAATAATTTGTTTTATTTATTATCGTTTTGATAACAATTTTATCAAAATTGGCTAAAAAACAGCGAAAATTTGCTTTGTTATAATGGCCTACTATACAGATCGTGGGGAGGGCGCTACGCGTAGGCGCTCATCTCTCTCTTTCTCGAAGCGCTCGGACCTTTTTCCACGACCTTACATGTACAAACAATTTTGCAGACTTTTATATCCAAAGCAATGAATACTAAAGTTGTAAATAGATTTTTTTGAACACAATGGTTCGATAAGGGGGTTATCGTAATTTTTCGAGCACTTTGAAGGTTAATTTTATGGTACATTGATATGTTTTGTCACTTAAGTGGTGCCAAGGTCTCCTAAGGTGACATTTGCTCTTAAAATAAATCCTAGAAAAAAATCTAGAATTTTATAAATTTGAATTATTTTTGAAATATTGTATGTCACATGGTGGTGTTCTGATTTCAACATCGTTCATACTTGAAATCACAAAAAATAGATTTTTAAATTGTACGCAATATTATTTCTTGCATTATGCAAAAATACAGTGAGTCCCACAATAGATACTTTTTATGCAATCAAATCAATTGTTTAAATGAATCTCTTTTCAAATTACGCTTGTCCTTCTAAAATTGTCTAGAGATACGATTTGAGAATCCCACAGCTTAAACAATTAAGTTCTTGTTTGAAAAACTGCAGATCTCTTGAAGATTTCACTAGTTATGATAGGGTTTTTACATTACCTAACAAGTTATGAGTAATAACAATACGTTCCAAAAAACGTATTGTTATTCAGTATTTCAGAATTGTTATCTCATATATGGTCAATTTCTTATCAAATATAAATTATCGCTCAGAAAATGTCAAAAAACATTTCAACTTGGAAACCAAATAAATTCAAAACGTCCAATAATTGGGCGTCTTATTATTTGTCTGCGAAATTATACTCTGCTGGTCTATTTTTAATATACAAAAAATATTGATCAGAATACTTTTGGCCAAAAAGTTCTGGTCCATCGCGGTTGTGAATAAAATGCTGCATCCAATTTTCATCTATTTCATCCCGGATATAACTGCGCCATTTCTTTTTTCTGGAAAATCAAAGACTGAAATTACAAAATGTGCTTTCCTTTAATCACCAGAATTATTATTTCCGTGGTTCATGCAAAGTTTGTTAAATCGTATGTGAGTTGTAGGAGTAGGCGTTTGAAACTGTTTTATGCATTCTGAATTCATAAAACAGTTTCAAACGCCTTCTCCTACAACTCACATACGATTTAACAAACTTTGCATGAATCACGGAAATAATAATTCTGGTGATTAAAGGAAAGCACATTTTGTAATTTCAGTCTTTTATTTTCCAGAAAAACGAAATGGCGCAGATATATCCGGGATGAAATAGATGAAAATTGGATAGGAAAATATTTCTAGAATTTATATTCATAAAGTATTTTTAAGGAAATTCTGAATAATATGAATTTTAGAATTTAGAAAAATCGAAAATTTTTAAGTTGAAATGTAGGGTTAATAATCCTGTTAACAAAGATTTTTATTGCTTCTCAAGAAATAGTGAAACATCTGAAATTTTCTCAGAAGATTTTTCTGACAGTTAAGATCTGGCCGTGACAATCTGATGAAGTACGTTTCAGATTCTGATATGTCACAATTCTGAAATTGTAGGACGAATGTGTGAAAAACACTGCAAAAATCTTTAGGTTTATGTTTGAAAACTAGCCAAGAGACTAAAAACCCTCCGAGATAACAATTTCGTTAAAACAATTTGACTATCTTTAAGCTTGACGATATATATACAACTCGTTTCATAGACACTGAATAAGGTAGAGTTCTAACTTCGCACGTCCATCTCATCTCTATTTATTTACCACACCGAGGGGAGAGGCGTGATAGGTGTAGTAGCTATATTAAAAATTTGAAAATAAATGAAATAAATATAGGATTGATTACATTATTCAAATAATTATCTTTTAAGATTTGAAATGCAAATTTAGCATAAAGAAAATACTATTTTAAGGTGATTTACAAAATACTTTGAAAATTCAAATTTATTGATAATTTAGATATTTTAATTTGACCGTACTTTTCAATTCTTTGATCATCAAAGTTTGATGGGATATTACTTGTTCTGACAAAACCAGATGTTTGCCTGAACTTTATTTTAAAGATGTGCAGCTGAAATAAATTATTAATTCTTTATTATAATACTTTCGCTGCAATTTCACAGGAAATACGGGCCGACAAATAAATGATAATGTCACTTTAAACAGTGACTTTAGTGTTGAAAATGTTTGGAGTAAAAATACTGCTTTTTTCCAAAAAAAATTATAAAATGTTTGACTTTAATGTTTTGACTTTAATTCCGAAAACAAAAACTTAATAGCCGACTAAAATGCAGTTGATTGATACCGATTTAATTGCAACGATTATTGTCAAATTTTTTATTAAACGTAGGCTATATTTTTGGTTGTGGATTAAGATTATTGTATTGAACTCCATTATCTAACCATGTTAATGCTCATAATTAGCTCAACCCTTAGGAATACCAAGGTTTATGGAAAAGCCTGATAAGGATGTCTCATATCCTTTTACCAATAGAGATAGTTAACGTTTTTGAGATGGAGTTCCGTTGGTATAAGGATATCCGCCAAAATAGTACCCTAAATAATTAAATATTTCACTTTCAAATTTGTATCATTCTAGTAAGCGTGTGTAATCTTAAAGCGCGCCATCCGTACGGTCCATTTTTGAGTCCTGCTCCACCCCTCAAAGTCTTCAAATTAAAACTCAAGTTTTTTCTATAAAAGTTAAGTAATTTTATCGGAACTGTAATAGATGGTTAAAGAGAAATTAAAAAAATGCAAGATAGAAATGTTCAGTCTATTGGAATTCTTTTGTTTTTGATTTCGTGTGGGATTGTTTCCATATTATTTACACAGGAACAGTGATGACGTTTTTATATTTTTTTTATTTATTATCCTTTTGATAACAATTTAATCAAAATATTGTCAAAATTGGTCAAAAAACAGCCAAAATTTTATTTGTTATAATGTCCAACAAACAATTCTTGCAGAATGTTTTCATCTGAAGCAACGGATAAAAGAGTTGTAAACCGCTTTTGGGAACAGAACGTTTCGTTAAAAGAGAGATGTCTTTATTTTTCGTTAAAAGAGAGAGGACTTTCTAGGATAATTTAATGGTACATTAATATTTATTGTAACTTAAGGTGGCCCTGCTCCTACATTTTCTGCAGTTATTATGTCATAAAAATGCACCAATTCAATTGTTTATGTTTTGAACGCATTATACAGTAACTACTTAATGGAGGTTAATCATTTTCTACTTAAACGTCATTAAGTACGGTTTTTTTTTAAAAACTGAATGATCTTTAAAACTTAAATCAAGGCTTAATCTCCATTAAGTATTTTGGACTTAAATATATTTTTTTTCACTATTTAATGGAAAAAAAGTATTTTTTTGTAATTTAATAGAAAAATATTCAATGAGAAAAAGTATTTTTTTCGTAATTAAATAGAAATAATTTTTTTGTACGTTATCAAAAATTTTCTATTTTATTCAATTGAAATGATGCCTTTTCCAAGCTTTTCAGACATAGGCACTGGCCGTTTTGGCTTGATTAGCACTCCCTCCTTTACATTTTCAGCGTTCTTAAATGTTCGTTTTGATTATTGTGTACACTTTCAGGCCGTTCACTCATATAATGCGCAAAAGCAAATAATACTTAATGATACTTAAGTGGATTCAAGGTATTTTATGGTGACATGTGTTTTTTTCAAAAATATTTAGAATTTTAAAATTAATTTTTTCTCTTTTTAATCGCAGTAAAGTGGTTTTTAACTATAATATGAAAATTTTTAATTCGAATATATGACATGTAGGAAACGACGCATGAAATCAAAATTACCGGAAATGTTGAGCACTTTTGCTGAAAAAAATTTCTAGAATTCGATTTAAACATTTCTGGTAATTTTGATTTCATGCGTCGTTTCCTACATGTCATATATTCGAATTAAAAATTTTCATATTATATTAAAAAACCACTTTACTGCGATTTAAAAGAGAAAAAAAATTTATTTTAAAATTCTACTTAAATAATTTATGTTCAGCAAATTTCAAAAGTTTATTTATCTCTTGGCAGTGAATCTTGTAACCGAATTAATTTAATCGGTTTGAAAATGAACCAACGAAACGTGGCTGTTGAATTATTCATTATTCAAAAAATTGAATTAGAATTAAATGTTAATTTACTGAATTTTACGGTAAAAATTGAAATTACTAGTAAATATAATGTGGATGTTTTACTTAAGTAAATTACTAAAGTATTAATTTACTATTAATTACTAAAGTATTAATTTGATAATAAATTATGATTTGTCGCACTACTAACGAAGAAAATCTGTTATTTGTGGAAAAAAACTTGGACTAAATTGTTATCAGACCTTTTGGATATATACATTTTATGGAGTGAAACTCAATCTTTAATCTAGATTGATGATCGCTCAAACCAGAATATAAATTTACAATTATTTTTGATGGCTTTTTCAGACCGCTTTAAATTATCAATCAGAAATTAATTGTACCATGTGAGTTCTAAGTAGTGTCGAGACTTTTTAACTTGACGCAGCGTCAATGACGCTTCTAAAACCAGTGAGAAAGTGAGATATTTTGAAAATCGCAAATTTCAGAAAAGTTAGCGAGCTAGATTGCGTTTGACTTGAAAAGCATATATATGGCGGTATATCCCTTTATCAACTTTTGATTATCTGATAGATGTAGGTTGAGGGAGCCAATCCTAACACTCCAAAGACCCCTTCTAGCCACTCATGAGGCCGCTTTCTCTTCTTTACAGCCCACATCTATTAGATTAATCAAAGGTGATAAAGGGATATATCCGTTTAAGATATAACAACCGAGTAAAAAGATACAAAAAAAATTGTCAAGTACTCTGTGAGGTACCGGATAGGCATTAAACTGCTGTCCACGCATATGAAATTGCCTATTTTCTCCCTCACTCAGTACTAGACAATGTTTTCTCCCTTTTAACTCTGTTGTTCTATCTTGAAGGTATATTGCAGAGGTGTGTCAAAAAGGCAAATTTTTCATTAACAGAACTATCTTAACTATCTTTTTAACATCGTTTTTGAAAAGAGGAGATTCGGTTAAGATAAAAAATATGATGTTTTTAAGCAAAAATATCCCCAAAAAAATTGAAAATGTCCCGTCAAAAATTCAAAATCTGTCATCACTAAACAGGATATTTTAACTAATGATTTTCTGCAAGTGTTCAATCAGCCTCTTGTCACCCTGAAAAGAGAAAGTCGAACCGTCGACGAGTTCAACGCCAACATCCCCCTTGAATCTCAAGATCCAGTTTTTGAAGTGGAGGAAATAATTTCAAGAATTAACCAAAATTACGTTTGGGCGCTAGATTACATAAACGTTAGAACAACGTCACAGACAACCGCCTCAAGTATCATTCAAACTAGTTTGATAACGACGCGGTCACCTGCTGAGCTGCATAGATTGTTCGTAAAGGAGCTCAGCGACAATGATAAGGAAATGTGGGTGCGAAAAATTTGGCAGACGAAAAGGTTGGAGTCGCATGAACACGAGGAAAGGAATTTATATTGCAAAATATGTTTTGGAAAGATTGGGGGAAATTTTCAGATGAGGAAAATGACGCCAAACCGCGTTATTTAATATTGGTAGAGCATTTTTGCGTATGTCGGCTCTTGATTAAAAACTTTTACTGGGTATACATTTCTCCCCCTCGTTATACGGTATAACTTATACCGTCAAAGTAATGTTTCATGATTCAGGCAACTAATGTGACTTTTGCATTTTCGTGATATCGCTTTTTAGAAAAATTAAATTTCAAACTTAAATCAAACTTTAAGTTTTTAAATTCGTAAAATTTTAGAAGTTTTCGAAAAAATTACTCTGTATGAAATTTTATTTTTATTTTCGATCAAATTTCTTCGGATTATTTTTTTTAGAATTGAGAAAATTATTGATAATCGCCACGTTAACTTTATGGTGTTCCAATAATCATTTGTCATTTGTTTGTAATTTTTGGTCGAAAATTTTTGGAAATATTTGACAGAAGGAATATTCAACAGAAGGAAAGGAATTTTCAAATACACAATGCTTAATACGTATTCGGAAGATGGGGGGGAAAGTTTTTGGAACTTTCAGATTAGAAAATGACGCTAAACCACGTTATTTATTTTTAGCGAAGCATTTTATTAAATATGCGAAGTTGCATTGCAAACTGACCATATCAGCTGATATGGAATGTTTGCGGCTAGTAAAAACCCAAGGCTGTATCAAGCATATTTTTACTATCAATAAAAGACTTCATCGCA
The DNA here is from genome assembly GCA_004367855.1 of Oikopleura vanhoeffeni. NCBI lineage: Eukaryota > Metazoa > Chordata > Appendicularia > Copelata > Oikopleuridae > Oikopleura > Oikopleura vanhoeffeni. The sequence continues at coordinate 260,564 of SCLH01001372.1, forward strand.
AACCACCAATTTAATAAAAAATAATCTGGTTCAATGACACTGACTCAGTAAAACTGACTTTATGGTCCTGCATTGAGGATACGGTGATTAGAGACATATTAAGAAATAGGCTCTTGAAGGAAAACAAGTCAGTCGGTATATGAATATTATTGATTAATGATTCATTAAAATTTTAAAACCTCGATTTTGGCAGAGAAATCGTATAAATAAATTGAATTCAATGGTCGCATTTCTTTATACACAAACTCATTAATAAAAATCAACCAATAATTGTCCCCAAATTTAGATTCTTTCGATAGGAATCTACTTTTTTCTGGGTATTTTCAAATTTATTTATAAACCAAATATAATATTTTAGTCTAGTACATGTAGTCTATATCCTTTTCCCAACGGCACTCCATCTCAAAAACGTTTACTATCTCTAAAGTGCGTGTTCGAATCCCACTGATGTTGTCTAAGTGATTGCTAGAGTAATTACACACTCATCAAATTAAGCGGCCCAATATGAAGCACCCTTGCCTATAATCATACACAATCAGTAAGACAACATTAGTGGGATTCGAACACGCACTCTGGAGATAGTAAACCTTTCGAGATGGAGTTCCGTTGAGAAAAAAGTATATTAAATAGATCTGGAACAAATCAGATCGAAAAATGCATAAAGGGCCCCATAGCCTTTGGGGTTTTTATTTGAATAGTTTTGAGTGCCACAGGGTTGAGTCGTATTTTTTGTAATCGAGATCAAACTTACTTTTTTGACAAAAATCTTCTTTATTTGTTAAAGATAATCGCATTTCTTCTTTCGTAATTTCAACTTCTTCTAATAGAAAAATATCTCTTAGTTATTAGAAAAAAGTGTCAATTCAAATTTTTTTGTTAAATGATGTTTATTATAAACCTGAACCGGTATAAATTTCTAATTAAGCAACCAATTCAACTTTTATACTGGACAGCCCAAAATGATAGGCACGACATGGATTTGCAATTTGGAAACAATAATAAAATTTGCGGACCCTGCCATTTAACAGTAGATAAGTCTAAAATAAAATCTGCTGACGCTGTGATAATAAATAACAGTGAGCTTATGTTATGGCAAAAGGTACGTAACTTACAGGATCAGACGCGTACTCTGCGAGGCTTAAATTTGACTGATGACGCAAAAAATAATTGTTTTGTAAATTGACTGGATGAGATGAGGATAAGTTATATTTCTTAAAAAATTGAATTCAAATAATGATTATGAAACTATTTGATCTTGTTAAACTTTTAATTTAGACAACGATTTTTGCACCATTTTTAGAATTGACTTTAAATTTTTATCAAACAAACTCCGCGGAATTCAAATAATTTCAAATCAATCGGTGGTAAATTCAAAACTCTATTTATCAAATAAATTACTTTTTTGGTGTTTCAAAATTAGTGGGCGGAATTAAAAATATGTGATATGATGAAGAGGTGATATTTATATTTTTGATCTGCCCTCGAAAACCTTCACAAAATGCTATGAAAAAATTTGAAATTTTCGAAAAGTTAATTCAGAAATAATTTTCGAAATTTCTGAAATGTAGCTTACAAAATACAATAAGGAAATTTTAAATAGTAACAAATTCTTTGGGCTAAATTTAGTTTTTAATTTTTTTTTTATTCCAAAATTTCTGGTTTCGTCACCGGTTTACCGCGACTCGCGGTCCGCGAGGTCGGAAGATTACGAGGCTATATATTTTAGTATTTACAATTACGTTTAACACACGATTTCACTGTAAATTGCTTTTGGTTCATGCTGACGGATACCCTTGACGGATTAAGGGGGTTTTATAGGCCAAACTCTGGGATGATAGTTCATAATCTCGTCAACATTTTTAACTTAAAATTTTCAAGATCGAATTCACAACCAACTGGTAAATGAGGTTAACCGGGAGCAAAAATTTTTTTCTAAAGCTTATATTTTGTTGCCGTCTTATTTCACAAAATATTCATACTCACACATAAGTTGTGAAATAGCATATCAGAAAAAATGACTGCACGCGTTTTTCGATTTTCATCCTAAAAATGTTTCGATTATGCCGAAAATGCCCATTTTTGCTATTTTGGCCACGTACAGCGATATTTTTCCAACAAGTGATTTAACAAAACTATTTTTACATGTATCAGATTATCTTGACAATTTGAAAAATGACTGCGCTCGAATTTTTTAATGTCAGTTTTTAACTCCCAGGAGGACAATTTGAAATTTATTCTTAAATCTCAATGTTATCCTATTGCGTTTTGATCAAACGAATTGTAAGCATCACTTTTTGGAATTGATATTATAAATCATGTTCGAATATCTATAGTTCTAGCGCTAGAGATCAAAACATTTTTGTCATTTTGCAATACTTAAAAAAAATTTCCAATTTTTAATTTCTCTAATTATAATATCAGTTGACAAGCCACGCAGAATTCAAAAATGAAAAAAAAGTCTCTACGTATGCTAGATCCGAAGATAAAACCCACCTATAGCACCCCCTTAAGCGAGTACATTTCACTTTGAAAGTTTTTTTAAAACTTTTCAACCAGACTAATTTTGCCAAAAAAATCACAATTGTGGTAATCTCGTTTTTCTCAGACGTCAATTTCGGGGACAGGGAAACTTCTAAGACCACAAATAAAGAGTATTTTTTCTCACTTACAAAACATCTGTTCACTACAGTTTTATATCGCAAATACAGGGTGTAAGGTTTTTTCCTTCTTTTCCCAAATTGGATACACTTAATTCCCGACGTTTGGATTGGTTGAATCTGAGAAAGACGTAGGTTTTGCCAAAATTAACCATTCACATTAGCGTTTTCATCGCTATCCAATTTGGAAAAAAGAAAGGAAAAATCTTACACCCTGTATATTCAATCATAAAGACCTCTGATCTGGCCTTGATTTTTATGAGTGACTTTTGTTGAAAAAATAGAAAAATTATTTCTTGAACCAGGTCAGCTAGAAAAATTCTTGAAGTCGGATTAGAGCTCTGTGTGAATAATATAATTTTAGTGATCGTATGTGCAGTGAGTGAGATTTTTTTCTTTTTTAGGTCTTTGAAGTCTTTTAGCCGGAGAACTTGACGTCTGAGAGACGCGAGACTACCACCAATGTTATTTTTGGCGAAATCAGTCTGGTTCAAAATTATAAGAAATAAGTTCAAAGTGAACTGTAAGCCCGAAAAATTAGAATTTTGCTCTGTTTTCCGAGAATAATGAGCTTTAGGCATGCCAGTGATAACCGGGTTTTCGAGGTTACCACTCATGTATACAAAATAATATCAAATAAAGTCCTACAACATAAACTCACTGGTGTGTTAACGAGGTTGTAGGTTAAGACTTAACCGTTAAGTTTGCAAGCTAACTGCAAGCAAAATTAATTTGTCAGTACCTTTCACAATTACATGAGGCTACATAAAAAACTGATTTTTTTATAATTAGAACTTTTTCGGAGTTCCTATCGGTTAAATTTGCCAGTTGTTCTTAACCATCAATATAATCATGCTAGGAGACTTCTGGCGCGAAAAGAAGCCTAAAAACTTATTCGCTCTCACTTGTCAGTTTGTGGCTAGCAGAAAATGTTCAATGCCCATTTTGCGGAATCTTATGAAAAGTTTGGCCAAACATTAGCATTAAGAATAAATAAATAGTCTTTCTAATTAAAAATTATAAGTTTGAAAGACTTAATCACTGTGATTTAGAATGTCGGGCTGAAATATGAACCTGTTCCAGAGTCAGCAGACCGGTTAAAAAGACAATTTTGGGTTTTTGAAGGAAATGAAGCGAAAGAATGGGGGTCAAGAGGCAATGATCAACCCTTACTTTTCAGCCCAGAGCATGACAGGGCCTTCAATCTAACTATCACGGGAAACTCTGATTCGGATGTTTCAAGAATATATAGTGACATCGAAAATGCTATCAGGTAATTTGCAAATTCACTGATTTTCAACAAAATTTTTAGGTGTGCTCTTGATAAACTGTATTTTTTCATATTGGTCGTTTTAAAACTCGGTTTTATAATAGAATTTTAAAAATTACGAATCTTTAATTCAAGATAATGATTAAAGAGGATGATTTCAAATACTTAAGACTCTGCGATTTTCCCGTAAAATTTCCGCGATTTTCCCGTAAAATTTTCCGCGTAAAATTTTAAAGTTAAAATTAAGATTTATCAATAGAAAAATAAATAAAGTATCGAAAGTTTGATGAATAAAATGGCCTAACAAAATTTCCTTAAAAAAATGATGTCTAAAATACATTACCAATCTAATTGCAATTATCATAAAAGCAGCTTTTATAGCAGCATGTAAACGCTAACCTAAGCAACTCGATGAATCCTCGCTAACTTAGTTCATTTAAATTATATAGGCTATATAAGTCATATATCATATTTATTGGATAGATTAAATAGAAAAATTTAAACGCTATATAAATCATATAAAAAAATATGATTATAATTAAATATGATCATTTAACGAGGAATGATGGGTTCTTAAAAACTTCTTCAATTTTTACAATCTTTGTTTGTCTAAAACTTTGTCTTAATAATTATAGACTATAATTCTGAATCTATTTCGGAAACAAACTATCGTAACGCTGATCAATATGATCTATTTTTACAATTTAATAACTGAAAGAATCGAAGAAAACTATCCCAAGATTCAGAAAAATACAGTATTGTAGAAAACAGCTAAAAAGAAACATTCTGCTTTAATTATAATAGTATTTTTCTTTAGAGTACGGATGAATCTCTTCGGGCCATTAGAATTAATATTTTTGCAGGTTTTTGCATTCACAGCGTAGCAATAGGGATCAAACGGGGTAGCCCTCGAATCTCCTGATGATGCCCGTAACAGTATTGCGTGCAACGGTTCTCCGTTGCCGGATAAGACTTTGTTCTATCCTACTAAACACTTTTAGTTAACATTGATACAACCTATGTATTTAGTTATCTCAAACAGCTCATCAAAATCTATTCTCTCGATTTACTAGGATCGGCGTCTACTTTTGTATGCCGAGTTATCCGCGCGAATACTAGTTTGTTAGAGTTGATTGCCCATTCCACATTAGACATCCTATTGATTTGAAAGCCGATCTTAAAATCTAGCGTAGGCCTTAACCTACACAGTCCGTTGCTTGCAGCAGCGATACATCGTTACATGCAACTTCTTACTGTGTTGGGAATTACGCGTGCTACGTCCCCCGGTAAAACAAGAAAAAATTCAAAGAAATTTTTGTCTACCTAAAGCTTTATTCTAAAAACTCTAAATGAACTTTTTCAAAAGATTTTCTGAAACAAAAAAGAGGAAATTTTTAGTTATCTACCTAACTCTGTTAAAATTACAGGTTCGAATCCGAAGATTTTACTGTCCTAAGCGTATCCTAGCGAATCCTAACTTTTAGAACTGTGAATCAAATACCAAAACTGAACATCGCAGACAATAAAATTTCATAAAACTAATTCACTTCTATTTCTAGCTTCATCTTCGACACAATGTCTTGCAGCAAAATGTTCGTGATTCATCCTACTCATACAATTATTCTCATTGATCCTAATCGTCTTGCTCCGATGTCCAGGCCCTGCATCGACCCCATTCTCCGCCGTGCCTTCAAACAGTACAACACGATGCTAGGTCATACCATAGACACGGCAAACATGCGCTGAGTCTACGTTGAAGTGAATCTCAGCGCAAAATGGATTATGTAAATGCAGTTTTCTGCATTTTGAATCTTTCCAGCTGCATCAATCGCTTCTTGATTCAGATACAGTTGAAAGTTCGCTGCAAAAACGAAAAGTCGTTGTTGTTTGGAACGACCCTAAATGAATCGATTGACAGTTTAAACCAATGGCATTATGTTCCCGATAAACACGCTTCACTCGTTGTCAAATGACAATTTCACGTGAAAGTTTTCTCTCGAACCAAACGTTTTTTTATATCGATTTGGACAGTCCTTCGTGGCTGTTCGATGCTTCTCGAATCCTTGGTTCTCCAACAAACCAGTGTAACCTGTCTTTTAGCTCCTAATTGCAACGTCTGAGAAACCGTGATCCGGATTCTGCATACCATTTTTTGCCTGGGATCTGCTACGTTAACGTCGGCAACGCCTTCCTGTTCATCTCCTGTTACAAAAACCTTTCGGTTATCGGCTAGTTCCCGTTTTTTCCAAACGTTAACTTCGACGTTTCGTTGATACCACTGGTTGCTTGCAACATCAACCTACTGCATGTGATAATCCACATTTGAAGAATGTACTTCCAGATGTTTCATACCAACTTCTGCAAACTCCATTATCTGGAAGCTGTTGCTCGTGGCGCAGTTCTTCAACTACGTCAGTTTTCTTACCATCCTGTCGTAGGAATTCACCTGTCGACGACATTCACTCAACCTACGTGTCAACCTTCTTGATCTTTTCGAATTAAGTTGCTGTTCTGCACTGCAATTCGTCTGATCTGCCTTTTCCGGCCTGAGTTTTCATCGTCTTCTCGTCGAGTGACTTTTCAAATATGAATCTCTTGTTTTGCCCCAAATTGGGTCTGCATTTTCAACGTGACGCACGTTGCTGCATCGATATCCAATCCTGTTGCTGTCTGCATCAAAAGCTTTTTTCTAACTTTCGGCACTGCAGTTTTCTCAGAGATTTCATACTTTTTTGATGTTTTTGACGTCGAAAAACACAAACGTCTCGCCCATCCAATTCAAACTTCACCAACGTTTTCAACGTTAGGACTTCTAACTCAACGTTCTTTAGTTCACAATGATGTTTCAGCATTTGCGAGTATAACGCGTCATGACGTAAGGGCTACATCCTTACCTTTCGCGAGGGTAGCCGTCGATCGAGCTACAGTTCCATCAAACTACATTGCAATCTCTTTTGATCCGAGCTGCGATCGCACTAACCCTTGTTTGTTTGGTTTCGAGAACTTCCTCGTTAGCCCGTTTTGCAATCTTATCGCGCTTCCCAACACCATCTTTTCGCAACACGTGTCCCACACGGTCCACGTTGTGCCTGTTTTGGGAGATTTTGCGGGCATCGGTCGATCGACTGGTGTTCTTTTGTTGCATGCAACAACATCCTCGAACTTTCTGCTCTATGAGAGATCTATTGGACTGCATTGCTGTCTGCAACGACTTTGTCATCTCCTTTGATCTGAGCTGCGATCTCGCCTACTTTATTTGGTCTGGCTCCGAGAACACTCTGTCTGCCAGTTCCACGATTTTTAGCGCGTTTCCAACAGCATCCTTGTTGCGTGTAGCATTAATTCCAGCGCGTTGCCCTTACCGTCACCGACGTTTTCGATGCTAACACTTTTGTCGCATCACATCGATGCGGGTAGCAACACTGCTGTACTGTATGCGTTCGACAACTTTGCTGCATGTTCACCAGTCTGCAGAGACAGTTCCGACGCCAACCTTTTATTGTATGCATTGTAACCAGTAACATAACTGTTGTCTTGTCTGCTTTCGACATCTTTGCTGCATGAAGCAGGGAGCAGGCTTTCATAAAACGAGTTTGAAATAATAATCGCCAATTTGTCCCCGGAGAGTGAAGAAACAATAAATGTGTGCCCAATTTATTATAACTAGAAAATAATTATTTTTCATCCATTTGTATTCTCTGAGAAAATTTCCTACTAAGAATATTAAAACATCAATAATGTATTAGAACATTATTTGCATTTAAATGATAGAGTTGCCCGTTACGATACAAAAATCTGGTTTGGTTCAAGTGAATGACGATGCAATATTGAGAGGGCTTATGCAAGAAAAGAAACTTCTGTGTATAATACGGCATGGTTTGTATCAAACTGTGGGAATTCTCCTGCGTCTAAAAAAAGAATGGATTTCGCAAAAGACTTAATCAAAGCTGGACTCAGCTAGGAACATTAATTTTCGTATTTTTTGTGGCGACTTTATATTCGATGGAGAAGAAATTATTTTCGACATATCTTCATTTCACACAAAACGAATATTTGAACCGTACTAGTAGAAACACACTATGTTTACTACACAGGGCCCAAATATCTCGGATAGTGTGAAAGGGGTATATTATATTACCCCTTTCACACTATCCGGAATATTTGGCCCTGTTGTAGTAAACATAGTGTGGTATCCAAGCATACAATGTCGTATGACCTAAACCTAAAATCACTTTTTGGTTAATATAAGAGACATTCCTTCAAAATTTTTGAGTGTCAAATAAGAAATATATATATATTTCGAATATAATCCCGTATAATATCTCGAAATATATTATATTTCTTATTTGACCCTCAAAATTTTTAAAGGAATGTCTCTATATATTAACCAAAAGATGATTTTAGTTAAGGTCATACGACTTTGTATGTTGTTGGATGAACGACGCGGCAAAACCGGTGATAAAATAACCATTTGTCATTTACGTCATATGTTTGGAAACGCTTTAGAAGTGCATGTCTCACTGCTATTTTCAATTTTTAAATTATTTTGAGGATTTTAACGGATTTTCCAAGAAATTTTTTATATTTTTTATTTAGGAACCTTCATCGATCCCTATCATAGGAAATGTATGCATATCAAATGATAAAAATGATATAAAAGTACAATTATTTTCGAAAGTCAAAAAAAAGCTGAAGTCATGCGCAGGATTTCCTAAAAAATGAGGGTTTTAGATTTTGGCATTCTTTTTGCTCAATTTCAGAAAATCAAGTTTTTTGTTTTTTTGCAATGTTTTTGAAATTTTTCTGGCATACTTGGCTTTGAAATTACTCTTCAGAATTTACATGCTTATGTAATTAAACATGATTTTAGAGTCTTTCTGACGAAATCGAATTTTCAATCTTGTGTTTGCAATTCGAGAGAATTTTTTCAAAAATCCTCAAAATAAAATTTTAATTGAAAAATAGCAGTGAGAATGCACTATAATAGTGTTTTTCGAACCTATTGACAGAAAATAAAAATAAAATGGCGTTTTAATCCGGTTTCGCGGCTATCCAAACATACAAAATCGTAAATGACTAAACCCTAAAATCACCAAATACCCCATTTACACCATTAGGCCGTTATTTTTGTTTATTTGAATGTTTTCCACACAAACTTCAAATTATTCTTAGTGAAGTCCAGTTTGTGGAGACCAGGTTATATACTTAACTCGAAGACTGCGATTTTCAGCCAACCTGTCGTCCACATCACCATTATCGCATTTTAAACGACGCTTAAATCATTGATGACAAGATTCAGTTATAAAAATTATCGATAAACTTTGAAACAAAAATGACGTTTTGTGCTTTTTTTTTTGAATATTTTCACTGTAGTACAGTCTTATTTTTGCAAAAAAATTTTTAAATCACAACAATAAAACCTTTTATCGTGATAAGAAAAAAATTCTTAGACTTTTTTCATTCATCATTAGACGGGAAATTGATCACGCGACCGTATATTCAAGAGAATAAGGTCCGGCAAAAATAGTACTGTTTTTTTTTGAAATTGCTTAAATCACATTTTTGAAAAAGTTGAAAAGTTTTTGGGCTCAATCTAACACCTAATTTTAAAAGTTTTGAATATAATAATATTTCCAAAACAGTCACATGATGATTATTTTTTCGAGAAATAGTGCGATTTATCTATGGAATATTCAAACCTATTTTTGAATATTATTTTCGTCAACTGAATTATTCGGACTTTTGGTGGTTAAAAAAAAAGTCTTAAAAAAGCTCCAAAGTTTCATCCTCAAGTTATTTGTTTGTAAATTTGAGAAACTTTCTTACAAATTACCGTTTATCACTACTTATGTTTTTTCTGATTAATCAATAATTACCGACTTGATGTTTTTTAATTTCAAGATTTCTGTTTGTTATTATTTGGGAAAATTGGCCTCCGGTTGTAAATAGGAGCATTTCTAGTAAGTCAAAACTTCCGGAACACTGATTACTTAGCATCAGTGAGAAGTTCTTGTCGTAGGCGTGTGTACTCTACTCTCTTTCTCATCACAAAAACTAGATACAAATATAATTTAAGAGTCATATACTAGAGAATTTGTAAAAATCTTTAATATTTTTAGGACAGAGCGATAGTAAATCTTTAACAGTTTTTATATGAGGTAATTGCAATATAATTAAGGTTTAATTTCATCTTAATAATTGCCTTGTCTGTAACTTAGAGGTGATTTTCGCAATTTTTGTTTCTTATCCTCATTAAATTGCTTTAAATTCGTTTTAAATTATTTTGCTTTTTTTTTCATTATTATAGGCAATTGGCTGAATATTATTTAGCTATTGAAAAAAATGAATGTTAATATAGAACTCTGCTTATATATGGCCCATTTAAAAGTATGGCGACGCTGCGTTGCATAAATCGAGCTGGTACAGATTCATGTCTAATAGGTCTACGAGTTAAAAGAAAAAGTAAAGATCTTCTCGCAAACTATTGGTGGCATAATACTTTCTTTAAACATTTAGTATTAAACCCACTGGCATCTAAGTTAATTTTATATTTTTTTTGATAAAAATTACAATAATAAGTGAATTTTTTTTGATTTATTGATAACCTTGAAAACTGTTGAAATCATTATGAGAAAACCGCGGGGTAAAAAAAAAATTTTCGACACTATTTTGAATATTCTGTTTTCTTAACAATAAATATCCTGACTCAGAACTGTCATTTTAAAAGTCTGATATATTCATGACTGCAAAATTAATTGGACCGCCAGCTTTTCAAAAAAAGATTAAAAACAGATTAATAATTCGAATGTGAAAAACCTATTTTAAAAATTAATTTTTGATTGGAACATCAAATATTTTTAGAATTTAAATTNAACTGTGAATCAAATACCAAAACTGAACATCGCAGACAATAAAATTTCATAAAACTAATTCACTTCTATTTCTAGCTTCATCTTCGACACAATGTCTGCAGCAAAATGTTCGTTGATTACATCCTACTCATAAAATTATTCTCATTGATCCTAATCGTCTTGCTCCGATGTCCAGGCCCTGCATCGACCCCATTCTCCGCCGTGCCTTCAAACAGTACAACACGATGCTAGGTCATACCATAGACACGGCGAACATGCGCTGAGTCTACGTTGAAGTGAATCTCAGCGCAAAAATGGATTGTATGTAAATGCAGTTTTCTGCATTGTGAATCTTTCCAGCTGCATCAATCGCCTTCTTGATTCAGATACAGTTGAAACTTCGCTGCAAACAACGAAGTCGTTGTTGTTTGGAACGACCCTTAAATGAATCGATTGACAGTTCAAACCAATGGCATTATGTCCCGATAAACACGCTTCACTCGTTGTCAAATGACAATTTCCACGTGAAAAGTTTTCTCTCGAACCAAACGTTTTTTTATATCGATTTGGACAGTCCTTCGTGGCTGTTCGATGCTTCTCGAAACCTTGGTTCTCCAACAAACCAGTGTAACCTGTCTTTTAGCTCCTAAATTGCAACCGTCTGAGAAACCGTGATCCGGATTCTGCATACCATTTTTTGCCTGGGATCTGCTACGTTCACGTCGGCGACGCCTTCGCTGTTCATCTCCTGTTACAAAAACCTTTCGGTTATCGGCTAGTTCCCGGTTTTTCCAAACGTTAACTTCGACGTTTTCGTTGATACCACTGGTTGCTTGCAACATCAACCTACTGCATGTGATAATCCACATTTGAAGAATGTTACTTCCAGATGTTTCATACCAACTTCTGCAAACTCCATTATCTGGAAGCTGTTGCTCGTGGCGCAGTTCTTCAACTACGTCAGTTTTCCTTACCATCCTGTCGTAGGAATTCACCTGTCGACGACATTCACTCAACCTACGTGTCAACCTTCTTGATCTTTTTCGAATTAAGTTGCCTGTTCTCACTTACGCATATTCGTCTGCTCTGCCTTTTCCGGCCTGAGCTTTCATCTCTTCTCGTCGCAGTGACTTTTCACAATATGAATCTCTTTTTTGCCCAAATTGGGTCTGCATTTTTCAACGTGACGCACGTCCTGCACTCATATCCAATCCTGTTGCTGTCTGCATCAAAAGCTTTTTCAACTTTCCGCACTGCAGTTTTCTCAGAGATTTCATACTTTTTTGATGTTTTTGACGTCGAAAAACACAAACGTCTCGCCCATCCAATTCAAACTTCACCAACGTTTTCAACGTTAGGACTTCTTAACTCAACGTTCTTTATTCACAATGATGTTTCAGCATTTGCGAGTATAACGCGTCATGACGTAAGGGCTACATCCTTACCTTTCGCGAGGGTAGCCGTCGATCGAGCTACAGTTCCATCAAACTACATTGCAATTCTCTTTTGATCCGAGCTGCGCATCGCACTAACCCTTGTTGTTGGTTTCGAGAACTTCCTCGTTAGCCCGTTTTGCAATCTTATTCGCGCTTCCCAACACCATCTTTTCGCAACACGTGTCCACCACGGTTCACGTTGTGCCTGTTTTGGGAGATTTTGCGGCATCGTCGATCGACTGTGGGTTTCTTGTTGCATGCAACAACATCCTCGAACTTTCTGCTCTATGAGAGATCTATTAGGACTGCATTGCTGTCTGCAACGACTTTGTCATCCCTTTGATCTGAGCTGCGATCTCGCCTACTTATTTGGTCTGGCTCCGCAGAACACTCTGTCTGCCAGTTCCACGATTTTAGCGCGTTTCCCAAACAGCATCCTTGTTGCGTGTAGCATTAATTCCAGCGCGTTGCCCTTACCGTCACCGACGTTTTCGATGCTAACACTTTTGTCGGGCATCGCATCGATGCGGGTAGCAACACTGCTGTACTGTATGCGTTCGACAACTTTGCTGCATGTTCACCAGTCTGGCAGAGACAGTTCCGACGCTAACACTTTTATTGTATGCATTGTAACCAGTAACATAACTGTTGTCTTGTCTGCTTTCGACATCTTTGCTGCATGAAGCAGGGAGCAGGCTTTCATAAAACGAGTTTGAAATAATAATCGCCAATTTGTCCCCGGAGAGTGAAGAAACAATAAATGTGTGCCCAATTTATTATAACTAGAAAATAATTATTTTTCATCCATTTGTATTCTCTGAGAAAATTTCCTACTAAGAATATTAAAACAATCAATAATGTATTAGAATTAATTTGCATTTAAATTATAGAGTTGCCCGTTACGATACAAAAACTGGTTTGGTTCAAGTGAATGACGATGCATATCTGAGAGGGCTTATGCAAGAGAAAGAAACTTCTGTATATAATACGGCATGGTTTGTATCAAACTGTGGGAATTCTCCTGGTGCTAAAAAAAGAATGGATTTCGCAAAAGACCTAATCAAAGCTGGACTCAGGCTAGGAACATTAATTTTCGGTATTTTTTGTGCGACTTTATATTCGATGGAGAAGAAATTATTTTCGACATATCTTCATTTCACACTATACGGAATATTTGAACCGTACTAGTAGAAAACACACTATGTTTACTACACAGGGCCCAAATATTCCGGATAGTGTGAAAGGGGTATATTATATACCCCTTTCACACTATCCGGAATATTTGGCCCTGTTGTAGTTAAACATAGTGTGGTATCCAACATACAAAGTCGTATGACCTAAACCTAAAATCACTTTTGGTTAATATAAGAGACATTCCTTCAAAATTTTTGAGTGTCAAATAAGAAATATATATATATTTCGAAATATATACCGTATATATCTCGAAATATATATATATTTCTTATTTGACCCTCAAAATTTTTAAAGGAATGTCTCTTATATTAACCAAAAGTGATTTTAGGTTAAGGTCATACGACTTTGTATGTTGGATACCGGCAAAACCGTGATAAAAAACCCATTTTTTCATTTACGTCATATGTTTGGAAAACGCTTTAGAAGTGCATGTGCTCACTGCTATTTCAATTTTAAATTATTTTGAGGATTTTTAACGGATTTTCCAAGAATTTCTTATATTTTTCATTTAGGAACCTTCATCGATCCCTATCATAGAAATGTGCCAATATCAAATGATAAGAAATGATATAAAAGTAACATATTATTTTCGAAAGTTAAAAAATAGCTGAAATCATGGCAGGATTTCAAAAAAATGAGGGATTTTGATTTTTGCATCTTTTGCTCATTTCAGAAAAATCAAGTTTTTTGTTTTTTTTGCAAGTTTTGAAAATTTTTCTGGCATACTTGGCTTGAAATACTCTTCAGAATACCATGCTTATGATTAAATCATGATTTAGAGTCCTTTTGACGAAATCGAATTTTTCAATCTTGTGTTGCAATTCGAGAGATTTTTTCAAAAATCCTCAAAATAATTTTAAATTGAAATAGCAGTGAGCACATGCACTATAATAGTGTTTTTCGAACCTATGACGAAAATAAAAAAATGGCGTTTTAATCCCGGTTTCGCCGGTATCCAACATACAAAATCGTATGACCTAAACCTAAAATCACCAAATACCCATTTACACCATTAGGCCGTTTATTTTTGTTTTTTGAACTGCTTTTCCACACAAACTTCAAATTATTCTAGTGAGAGTCCAGTTTGTGGAGACCAGTTATAACTTAACTCGAAGACTCGATTTCAGCCAACCTGTCGCCACACACCATTTAATCGCATTTTACGACGCTTAATCATTGATGACAAGATCAGTTATTAAAATTATCGATAAACTTTGAAACAAAATGACGTTTGTGCTTTTTTTTTTGAAATTTTCACTGAAGTACAGTACTTATTTTGCAAAAAATTTTTAAATCACAAAATAAAACCTTTTATCGTGATAAGAAAAAAATTCTTAGACATTTTTTCCATTACATCATAGACGGAAATTGATCACGCGACCGTATATTCAAGAAATAAAGTCGGCAAAAATAGTACTGTTTTTTTTTAAATTGCTTAAATCACATTTTGAAAAAAGTGAAAAGGTTTTTGAGCCAATTAACACCTAATTTAAAAGTTTTGAACATAATAATATTTTCCAAACACGATATATTATTCGTCACATGATATTATTTTTCGAGAAATAGGGATTTATCTATGGCATATTTCAAACCTTATTTTTGAATTATTTCGTCACCTGATTTTATTCGGACTTTGGTGTTATTAGAAAAAAGTCTTAAAAAAGCCCAAAGTTCATCCCAAAGTTATTTGTTTGTAATTTGAGAACTTTTTCAAATTACCGTTTATCACTACTATGTTTTTTCTGATTAATCAATAATTACCGATTGAGTTTTTTTTAATTCCAAGATTTCTGTTTGTATTATTTGGGAAAATTGGCCTCCGGTTAAAATAGAGCATTTCTAGAAGTCAAAACTTCCGGAACACTGATTACATTAGAATCAGTGAGAAGTTCATGCGTAGGCGTGTGTCTCTATCTCTCTTTCTCATCACAAGAAACTAGATTACAAAATAATTTAAGAGTCATTATACTAGAGAATTTTGCAAAAACCTTTAATTATTTTTAGACAGAGCGATAGAAAATCATTTAAAGTTTTATATGAGGTAATTGCAAATATAATTAAGGTTTAATTTCATCTTATAATTGCTCTTGTCTGTAACTAGAGGTGATTTTCGCAAAATTTTTGTTCTTATCCTCATTAAATGCCTTTAAATTCGTTTTAAATTAATTTTGTTTTTTTCATTATATAGCAAATTGCTGAATATTATTTTAGCTATTGAAAAATGAATGTTAATAATAAACTCTGCTTATATGGCCCATTTAAAAGTATGGCGACGCTGCGTGGCATAAATTCGAGCTGGTACAGATTCATGTCTAAAGTCTACGAGTTAAAAGAAAAAGTAAAGATCTTTCTCGCAAACTATTGGTGGCATAATACTTTCTTTAAACATTTAGTTTAACCACTGGCATCTCAAGTTAATTGTTATAATTTTTTGATAAAAATTACAATAATAAGTGAAATTTTTTTGATTTATTGATAACTCTTTGAAAACTGTTGAATCATTATGAGACGCGGTAAAATTTCACACTATTTTGAAATTTCTGTTTTCTTAACATAAATGTCCTGACCAGAATGTCATTTTAAAAAGTCTGATATATTCATGACTGCAAAATTAATTGGACGCCAGCTTTTCAAAAAAGATAAAAACAGATAATAAATTCGACATGTGAAAAACCTATTTTAAAAATTAATTTTTGATTGGAACATCAAATATTTTTATGAATTTTAAATTAAAATGATATTCTGATTCCGCATTAAGAAAAATAATAAATTTTTTTCGACTTTCACGATTTCTGGGACGAAAAGACAAATAACTGTCAAAAAAATGATAACTTCATCTATTTACTTCCGGTGTTTTTTAATTGAACGAACAAGCTGACGGGTTTAAATTGACTTTGCGATTCCGACTGAAAATATTCCGATGAAAATAGTAATCCTCATAAGGCTTCATGCAGAAGGAGAGTGTTTCGATAATATTACGCCTCGATTTTTCGGAAAAACTCGAAAATCTACAGCCTATCCAATTTCAACTTTAAAATTTTATCTCTCATTCGAGAGCGTTTACCATTGTAATGATATCATTTCCGAAAAATTCTGGCGTAACGCAATCGCCCAAGATTTGGTACCGGTTGTTTTTGGGCCAAAACGAGCCGATATCGAAAAGGTAGCCCCGCCAAATTCCTTAATTTTCGCAGAAGATTTTTATTCCGCGAAAGAACTTGTAGAATATTTGGAGTTCTTAGATCAAAATGATGACGCTTATCTTGAATATCATCAATGGAAAAATTTATATCGGCAAAAAGATACTGTTTCTGTCGACGAAACCTTGCAGAGAATGGGATCAGATAAAAGAACTTACTGCGAATTATGCAGAAAAATTAGAACGATGAGAAAAAACAACATTCATCAAACATATCAATCAGTAAGCTTTTAATCAAATATTGAAGAAGATCCTAAATTAAAATCGTCCTCAAAACCATATTTGAGTGTCACCTTCACTGATGAAAAACTTCAGAAAATCTAAAATTTACAACAAAAATATTATTGAAATTTTTGTAATTTTATCATCATAACTATACTAAGCGTGCCCACCAATCGATTTTGGCCTCAATTGACCACTGAAGGCTGATTTTCCCCATAAACTAGTTTGTGCAAAATTTCATCGACTTGCTTACTATACCTGTCACCCTGATTTAAAGTTTTATTTTTGTTAGAAAGTTTGAGTAAGTGTTCAATTTACGATTTGAGTTTTGAATTCAAAGACCTCACAGAACTTTTATTGTCAAAATATAGTCTCGACCCTGAGTAAAAAAATGCCACGTTTGACACAATCAGTTACCGCAAGTGATAAGAGTTTTCATCAATTCAGAATGCTTAGTGGTAGTCATTATACGGCTGATAAAATTAACATTTTCTGAATCAATGAAAAATCAATACGTAAATTTCGGCACTTATTTTCAAATTGATCCAGCCTGATCTCCTAAACATCAGTTTAACATCCCTTTTTATACTACTCACTTGAATATTTCAAATTCTTGAATTTATTAAAGCTGGTTATCTGTAAAAACGAAACAATTTATTTAGGGCCATGTTCTAGATAACGAAGAAAAATTTGTACGATCTGAAAAAACATTTGTATTTTTATCAAAAATTTTGTGAGAAATATCATACATGAATAATATAGTACATGTACAATGTAATTTTTATTTCAAATATAATTAATATTCTGCATGTTAATTTCATCACAGGATAAAAATGGTTTGAGGGCAACTTTTTCCACATACTTTCAGGCAATCATGCAACGATGCTTCACAATCAAGTGAAACTTTTCTGCTTGACTTTTCTGCTATCACTGTGCTCAAGTGCAGTTGGTGGAATTCCTCAATCCCCTGATTACACATAATCATGACGTTCCGTTTTGCACAACATATTTTTCATTCAGAACAATTTGGGTACGCCAAGCACGCCCGTGCTTTCCGTACCCAAATTGACCTGAATAAAAAGAATTAATGCAGACCAATTTTGGTGAGGAAACCTAAATGGGTACACTAGACACCGACTCGTTTTGTCAAGAAAAATATCGCCTCCTCTGCTTAAAATAATACCTTTTTGTGTTTTTTTGCTATCGCAAACATTACAATTTATTCATAAGACAAACTTGATACGAATGTTACTTTTCCAATCCTTTCTGTATTAAGAAAATAAGACTTTCTCGGTTTAGCTGAAAAATCTCTGACAAACATTAAGTCTAGATATTTTTTTTAGGTAATGAAGTTTTGGGCTTACGATACTCATCCCGAATGCCGGGAGCTCAAAAGTTTTCAAGCTTATCAGAAATTTATTCGCAGTGAAGACAATGTTCAACAATGGAGCTCTTTATAATTTCAATTCTTTTTTTACGTCTGTTGCTAAAATATATGCTAATGCTTGCTTGTTAAGAATGTTTCACTGCCTAATAAATGTTAATTTACGAGTTTATTGATAAAAATGTTTTTAGCTTCCAAAATAATTGATGGATGATATCAATTAAAGAGGGTAATTTTATCTGTGAAAGAGTATTCAATTGATTCTAACAACGACAACAGTTAATAGCCCGTTATCAAGAGTAAAATACCATATTCATTAATTTCGGACACTTTTAGGTGTACAGCACACTATGAACCCCACAAAAAAAGGCAACTGGTATTCACATATTATTTTTCTATTTGAAAATGATTAAAGTAATTTTTTAAATAAATTGCTCAATAATGTCCAAAATGAAGAAAACTTTCTTGTTTTTGAAAATTGGTCATTCAATTTGTTTTCACTACAATCAAGATTGGGTTTTCTAGCAAGAATAAAATTTTATTAATTATTGTGCTAAATGACACTCAACCGTTTTGAAAAGGTGAAGTTTCAAGATGATTAATAATCATTGATTATTGGGCAACTATTCAATCCATTGATAACCGAAAACATAACAGAAAAATCATGATTTTGAATCGCAATTTCCGATCCTCACTAATTAGTTGTGAAGATTAAGTTCATTAATTTTCCCGAAATAAATCCTTAGTATATAAAATATTAAAATCAAAATTACAAAAAAAATTAATGAAATTATGTCGGAGAATGGAGAAGTTGATGGCATCAACATGATACGGCAAATTGCCATTTCAATTGTTTTTACCGAATTATGTCAAGAAATAATTACCTTAAAAATGTCAACAATTTACGCAAATTTGTCAGTTAGTTTAAAATGTCAGATCGAAGGCAATAATTTAATATGATAGTATAGTGCTGAAATCATAAAAAAATCAAGTGAGTCGAGCAAACTTTTCACTATTTTAAAGTATCTGATAGCAATGAAGCTGAACTCAACTTGCCGAATGCCGAAATAGAACCAAAACCAAAAAAACAATATTCAAAACTGTATGCCTTAATACTTATACGGAAGGCTTTTTAAGGGGACTGAATAACTCTCATTCTTACATAAGAATCTATAAATTTCATGAATGATGTTTGTACGTCTCTGAGAAGCGGTGAATTGAGTTAGAAAACACGCCTGTAGATCAATGACCAGAAAATCGCAGAATTTCTGAGGAAGTCACTTTTTACGAAAATTTTTCTGAATCTGTTCCATTTTTCAATTTCTGACTTGGCGTCTCTGAGTAATTTTTTTATTTAGCACAGTGTTATTCTATAATTTCGTTGTTAAGGTTCTTTTTTTTGGAAAAACACCGGTAGATTGAAACCAGAAATCGCAGGTTTTTCTGAAAAATTCACTTTTGGGAAATTTCATTAATGAATCCACCTCTCTTTAAATTTTCATTCTGAGTGTCCTATTTTTTACCCTCAAGTAAACTTACGTATGGTTGGACACAGTCAAGTAAGGTCACATTTACGGGGTGATATAAAGTAAACATGTAAATTAAATAATTTTAAATTGAAGTCTATCATTCTCTCAATGAGATTCTCGATGACTATAAATAATGTTATCGCAGCAAGCAGGTCATATTCTTCGGATAAATAAGGGTTACAGTTTTAGCCACAAAAAAAATGGTTTGGTGCCAGACAGGGCTGCAAAGTATATTTTACGAGATATTCATTTTATTGAAGAGAAAAAAAACTGGTATTTTCGATTTTTCATCACTCTAAAGTGCTTCAAAATAAAACGAAAAGTGATCTGTTTTTATGCACTGAAACTTCATTATTTTTTTTTCCATTGTATTAATCGAAATTATATTATTATACCAAACTGAACATTGATTTCGCGACACAATTAAAGAAAAACGGTTATTTTGGCGGGAAATGGCCTCGGAAGAGGCTCCAACTTTTGCGACTCAACCATCCTTCCGTAAACGGGTATCTCCGGTGCCTACATTTTCTGCAGTTCTTATGTCATAAAAATGCACCAAATCAATTGTTTTGGTTTTGAACGCATAAGAAACAGCCCAGATGACCAAGCCACATTTTTCGAAATTTTGCGTTTTTTCGATTTTATTGCGTTTTTTTAATTTTCGTTTTTTCTAGAGTATATTTTCTCCAAATTATGTACTAAAATAAACGTTTGTGTCAATTTGACCTAAAACTTCAAAAATATCGGGTTGGACGTGATTAAGCCGACATTCTCGTCGGAGTGTTTCCCCGCAGCTTTCTCTTTTGAGCCTAGTTTCGAAAAAATCGAAGACACATTTTTTTTCGGAAATTTTTCACGTTGACTAGAAAAATTCATATTTTTTGTTTGGGGCCAGAAATTTTGGCAAAAAACCCACCTACAAATTTCTGTTTGTTTAGAGTAGCTTTTTGCACAAAATTTGAGTAAATTTTGAAATTTAACCTAGGAGGATAGATTTTCCGATGATAACAAAGTCCCATCTGACAAACCGATGTATAATTTTGGGACTGGTTTAGTTTACGGTAATTTCCCAGAATAATATATAGACTTTATAGGAAAAAGCTCGAACCTACAAAGTTTATACTAATTAAACATGGTTTATTTGTAAAACTTGTGATTTAGTAAATAAACTGGGAAGAGATAGATTTTTCCGTTTGGCTAAGTGGCTCTTGTGTGCGCTTGTGTGTGAAGGAGTGTGGTACACCAAACAAAGTTTGACAAATTTTTTCCAAGTTGAAGGCTAGTTCTACGCAAACTGGCTAATCTGTAAATAATAATCCTTGAAGCCAGTGTTCGCGTAATATTTTATGAGAATGATGTCGAATTTAGGGACGGGATTATCCGCTTGTATATATATATCTGAAAAATCATTTTGTGGAAAAAAATGAAAAAGTAAATGTGTTAGATATCTGCGAAATTAAAATCCGTCAAAAAAATTAAGGGTCCAGTGCATAGGTGATCTGAACATATGATTCTCGTGAATGAATAGTTCAGTCAATATAATTATTCAGATAAACCAGTTTGTAGAACTAGCCTTCATTTGCGTAAACAGTTTGTTAGAAATTTTGCATGCAATACACTCCAGACACATACAGCCGAGACAGTGAGACCTAAACCAACGGAAAATCTATCTCCTGCCAGGTTTTATTTTGAAAACAAACCAAATTTAACATAACGTCGGAATTGGTATGGCGAACTCCATAGGAGGTTTCGTGATAAGTGCTAATGTATTCTAGATAGTGCAAAACCCACAGTTTTTTAGCACCTTTTTTCATGACAAATCTATCCCATCTGACGTTAAATTTTAAGATTTTCTCAAACGGAGTCCGTTTTCATCAATTTAAAAAAAAAGCTGGGGAAACACTGAAGAGAAAGTTTGCCTTACGTTAAGGTCGCCAAACATTTTGAAGTTTGAGGGATCAAATTGACACAAAAACGTTAATTTTTCCCAACTTAATTAAAAATTTCGAATTTTTTTTGTTCCTTATTGTTGGTTTTGTGCTGTCAAATCATAAACGATTGATTTGGTGCATTTTTATGACATAATAACTGCAATAAAATGCTAGGAAGGATACCCACACAGATCGAATTGGCGGCTATTATTTCAAATCCTTCAAGTTCTTTTTATTTCAGCCCTAAAAACATTGTTTTCGAAAAAATATCAAAAAACACAATTATTTGCCAAAAGCTCGGTGGGAGATTCTCTATACGAAATAGTGATGACAAACATACTCATGTACTCCAGAGGTCGGCATCAGAGCAGGTTCAATATCGACGACCAATCCTCGCATAAATAACACATTGTTGACCTTTATTTTCTGGAACCTTCGAAACTTTAACCATTTCTCTATATTTATACTCGAAAGTCGGATTTCAGACTCTAACTACTTGAAAGTACTTTCTGGAAAATTAACAATTTTTGTTGGAACTTAAATTAAGAGTTTTTGAAGCTTAGTTTTCAATGCAGAGAATTAAAATTGTATTTTGGTACCTAGTTGAATTCTGAGCCCAGAATATATTTAATTATTCCGAGTTACAAATTAAAAAAAAAATTGCGAACTGACCAAAACCAAAAACACAATTTTCACAAAAACTGTTATGCCCTTATACTTACGAAAGGCTTTTTAAAGGGGCCTGATAACTCTCATTCTACATAAGAACTCTAATAAATGTCATGAATGATAGTTGAGTCTCGAGAAAGCGGTGAAATTGAGTTAGAAACACCTGTAGATCATAGACCAGAAATCGCAGAATTTCTGAGGAAGTCACTTTTTACGAAAAATTTTTCTGAATCTGTTCCATTTTCAATTTCTGACTTGGCGTCTCTGAGTAAATTTTTATTTTTACACAAGTGATTTCTATAATTTTCGTTGTTAAGGTTCTTTTTTGGAAAACAACCGTAGATTGAAAACCAGAAATCGCAGGTTATTTCTGAAAAATTCACTTTTTGGGAAATTTCATTATGAATCTCACCTATTTTAAATTTTCATTCTGACGTGTCTTATTTTTCACAAGTAAATTACGTAGGTTGCAGCTCAGTCAAGTAAAGGTCACTATTTCACGGGGTGAATAAAGTAAACATGTAAATTAAATAATTTTAAAATTGAAGTCTATTCTTCATCTCAAATTGAGATTCTCGATGACTAAAGAATAATGTTATCGCAAGCAGTCATATTTTTTCGATAATAAGGGTTCAAAGTTTAGCCAGAAAAATGGCTTTGGTGCCAGAGGGCTGCAAAGTTATATTTTNATATTGAAAGAACAAAAAACTGGTATTTCGGTATTTTCGATTTTCACCTAAAAGTGCTTCAAAAATAACGAAAAGTGCTGTTTTTTGCCACTAAAACTTATATTATTTTTCATTGTATTAACGAATTTATTTTTATACAAACTGAACATTTTCGAGGCAATTAAGAAAAACTGGTATACTCCGAATTGTTTATTTCAGCGCTTAGATCGATAATCGTGAAATTAAGTCCGCATCACTTCTAGTTCAGAAGATATGGACTGCCTATACAATCCTCGTAAGGCACACGCAGTTTTGGAAATATTTATCTTTGGTTTTGGTCAGTTTGATTCAGCAAATTGAGTTCAGCTTCATTGCTAAAATTTGAACAAATAGCTAGAGTATTGATCTCTTCCCATATCATATGGGTCATATATCATATAGGTCATATATCATATGAGCCATTGATAAAGAACGCTCAGGGGACATTCACGCCACGATAGATTCTCGGAGGGAAAATGTAAATCTTTGAAGAGGCAGGTTTTGGTTTTGGAACGCTCTGGGGACATCAACGTCTTTTTTCAAATTTGAGGAACGCTCTGGGGACATTTACGCCATTTTCTTATTTCAGGAACGCTCTGGGGACATCTACGCCACTGTTGCAGTTTGATTGAAGTTCAAGAGTAAATTTTGAATTCAATAACATTTTTCAAATCGATGTTCTCGAATTACTTTTTTGTGTTCAGTGTGTTCGTGAAGTGTGAAAACCAATATAATTAAATAATTGTTTTACAAAATGACAAGTTCAGAGTCAAATTTCACTTTAGAGTCAATAAATGATTGAAATTTTCCGTACATTTTGCTCATTTGCCCTAATCCAAATGGTCAATTTCAAAAAAATTCTATCACAGGCTCATAAGACTTCAACGATCTCGCAAATGGTCATTAAAAATAAAAACAATAGTCACAAGTGGTGCTAGAGCGCAAATTTGAAGGCAATTTTACAAACCAAAATTCACAGAATGGTGTATTGATGATCAAAAAAATAACATTTAACTCTTTAAAATTGCCAACAACTGCCGCTAAAGAGCCATTTTCTGAAATTGATATTGTTAAAATAATATGTAACATTCACCATAAAATTGTAACTAATCTCAAGCTATCGTTTCATGACCAAAAACATGACCGAAAATTAAGGGAATTTTATAATAACGAAAATGATGATTTCTTAACAAAATCGACGTTGTGAATTTTTATTTTTTTAATAAATTTATTTATCAAATTTGAAAATTTCGGAAATTTTTTCGAATTATCTAAAATCTAGAAAAAAAAATTGTTGATTTTATAATTAATTTCTTCAATTTTTTCAAACAATTTTTAATTTTAAGCATGAATTTCAATTTTTGAACAAAATTACCGAGTTTAGGTCCTTATCTTGTATTTCAAAGCGTAATTACGTAACAAGCTGAAGTGATGCACCCTACTCATAGTGTAATACCTTTGTATAGACGGTACTTTATGTAACCGATCCGTTCAGGTATAAACGGTCTGTACGTCACCGTACCGTNCCAAAACGGAAAATCTATCTCCTGCCAGGTTTTATTTTGAAACAAACCCAAATTTTAACATAAGCTGTCGAATTGGTATGGCGAACTCCATAGGAGCGTTTCGTGGATAAGTGCTAAATGTATTCTAGAATATGCAAAAACCACCAGTTTTTAGACTTTTTTCATCGGAAAATCTATCACCTCTGACGTTAAATTTTAAAATTTGCTCAAATGGAGCCGTTTTCATCAATTTAAAAAGAAACTGGGGAAACACTGAAGAGAAAGTTGCCTTACGTTAGGCCAAAATTTTGAAGTTTGAGGGATCAAATTGACACAAACGTTATTTTTCCACTTAATTAAAAATTTTCGAATTTTTTTTGTTCCTATTTTGGTTTTGTGCTTTCAAATCATAAACGATTGAAATTGAAATAGTTTTTGAATTCGGATAAAAGTGAACACTGCGAACAAGAAGGTGAATAGAACAAGACGACATGATGTATGAAACATTGCCCATCGTGGATAAGATAGGGATAATATTATTGGGCAATAAATCGCATATAAAAAATAAAGTGATGGGTTATGTACCATTGCTGGCCTAATAATTGTCTTGTATAATAGGAAAGTCCATGGGAACGGATAATGGTAGAGATGAGGAAAGGTAGTATCAGAACCATATAAAGCCATTACCCAAAAAGTTTATCCTTTATAGGAGCTACTGTGTGAATGTAAGTGAGAATGAAGTCGGTGGTGGGAAACGGAAAAGGAACTAGCGAAAGAAGAACCGCTCGGGGAGAGCCAGAATGGCCATTTGGCCCTGCTCTGTAAGCCCCGCCTTTGTATGGGTGGAACCGGGGTTAATTTTTAAGGCACTGGAAGATTATAATGATGTGGTGATAAGGAGAACCATATTCTTGGTATTGGCCGATGGCGCGGAGTTAACAGAGAAGTTCTAATTGATGTAAACTGAGACTATGGAAATAAGATGGGGTGAAGTGGGTCTGGCGGAGCACGGTTTGTTCTAAGAGTCCAGAATGCTTAAGGTCCATGAGGCTCTATAATTATAAGTAAACCTTTATAAAAGTAGAGGACTTCAAACAAGAAATCCAAATAAAGTGAAGCGGGACATGTGTTGTGTGGTACGCTTTCCGTGGTATAACCGAATATTTCATAAAGGTGCTAGTAACATGGACAAGTTCGATCGCATGCGATCGTCTACTCAGCCTATACTATATACTCTACTTCTCTATATCTTTGATCTGCAAGGAGTAGTATGTGTGGCTGAGGGTCATTGTGGGGAAAGAGGGAACGGTAAAAGACTAGCACATGTCTCTTGGCTCATTGTGCGAATGTAGATCGCCCAAGTCGCATAGAGTCTGTCCGCAACCCAGGTTCACTATGAGCATTCTTACAGCTTTTGCTGCCACTTGAGCTAGCCTTTAATTTGTATCCCGCTTTTTCATTAAGGGCGATTTGAAAGACACAACACAAAACTAAACTTTACAAAGATTAGAGTATTCCATAAGTATTGGGCCAAGAATAATTTAGCTTTTTTATCTTAAGGGCATTGCTGCCTACTCGCATATATTTTTTGTGCTTAAATCGACTAAAAACGTTTCTACCTCTCATCTGTTTATGCGAAGCATTTCTTTTCAAAAATTCTTTTTTTCAGAATAGCACATTTTTATGAGTACGATCCTTGCAAGACGAAAACTAAAAAACATGAAGCTGAATTATGCTCATATAAAACGAAAATAAACTAGTGTCTGGCAAAGTGAGGGTTTATGGAAGACGCAGTGTGGCGTGAGCCACGAAGGCCCAAAAAAAATGGTCTTTTCGGAATGGGCTTTCCTTTGGCGATTACCCCGCCCGGAAAAGCAATGAAAAGTTTAGTTCAGCGCAGTTTATTTATTCAGTCTGGGTGTAGGTGTTTTCCGCTGCGCCACCTACTTACACCCTATAGTAACTGCTATGTGTTTTTTACTATGCGAATGAAATTACCTTTATAGGTTATTTCTTTGAATATATTGTAAATAGTTGTTGTGGATTATTGAAAGCCGTAGCTAACGCCATGAGCTTTTATCCTCCCAACGTTTGGCATTATATAGAGAAACCTTCCTGTGCTGTTGTTGGTAGTTTACTCTAGTTAATCTCCATTTCCACCTACGCTTACCTACGGCTTTTAAAATCTCCGTGAAATATCCGCTTTAAAATTACGGCATTTCTACCGGGTCATAATTACCGCATTTTCTATTACTTTTGGTCCGAGCTCCCAAGGATGTCATCTATTATATTTGTGGCATTCGCTGATTTTCATTACTGCTTAGTAGTTGTTTGGGCGGTGATACATAAAACCTCGATAAAAAACAGATTAGTGTTAAACATCTTTCTCGACAACCTTCGTCAAGTAATTTGGAGAGGCTCAGGCAAAAGCTATCTCCCGTCCGACCAGTATGAGGAGATACATTTTTGTATCATACTGCATAGGAATTCACAGGCCTTGTATTGACAAAATATAAAGAGTTTTTCGAATATTTTTTTGATTTGGTCTAGTCTCTGACATATCATCTCATACTTTTTCCATTTTATTTTTGAATTTTGACAAATGTGTAGAATTGAACCATAAACAGAAATTTGACCAATCTTTCAAATAATTTTTTTTCTTACGTTAAATTTAAACCTTTTCAGATTTGGCGTAAATTTTATATTTGTAGCGTCAAAACAAAACAAATTGCGCACCTTCAATTTAAATCATAAATACATAATTTTTGGTTTTTTATAAGCGGTAGGTAAGCACGGTGGGAATGTAATAGATATGTTAAAATTACAATATCACGGAAGATATTGTTCTTCAATGAATGCAAAAAGTTTTTTGGATATATCAGGCTTCGCTTAATCCAAATTGAGCTTCGGTAAACTGTCAACATCTGGCGGACACCCACACCAGGATGTATCATAATGGAACGGAACGCGACCCCCGTTTCCTTTCTGGAATCGGGGGCGTTCTGTTTGTGATTTATCTTTTCCAATTCTTAATTTAAATTTCATAAATTAATTTCTATTTTTTTAAAATTCATTTTAAAACAAATTCGAATGAATGCGAAAAACATATTTTGAAATTTTTACCCCTAAAAAAGTTTCTCGAGTTAAACTTAGAGGGTTAGTACTCACGTTTTTTTAATTCAGTTATACTAAGTAAATACTGCACCAATTAGCCTCAGAAGGCCACTAAAATGCATTTCTCCTCCCTATATCATGAAAGTTTCGAGATTTTTCTCAAAATTTTAGAGATTTTCAGATTTTTTATGAAGTATTTTTTGGAGGAAAAAACAATGAAACCTCATTTTAATGAAAACTGTCCAATAAAAAGCTTAAAGTGAGTAGCACTTTTTAAGGTCAGTTTTGCAGTTAGCTCATTAGCCGGTACTTTCGTACACGGAATCGAAAATAAATATTCTAGAAACACCAAAAAAAGTGACTTTCCGGCTGAACCAAATGCATTTTCATACTAGGAGACAATGATAAAGAACGTTTTGTCCACGATAGTAATATGATGAAGACATGTGTCGTACGATTATATTCAATAAAAAAAATTTCGAATCGAGTTCGGTTTTGAAGGAATTCTCGTTTAGTTCTTGAAATTGTTCACGCTTCACTTGATTTAGAATAAGGATATCCAAGTATTTCAAGTCTGACGTCAAGCAAATTTTTCTTTCGTAGTATCCATGAGCTTTCATTAATTTGTACTTCAACGAATCATGAATTTTTTTATTGAATCTGGAAATTGATGCTGGCTGAATTAATCTTTACAATTCTCGTTTTAAATAGGAGCAACTAAAAAAGCCAAATTTCCGACTAGAAATGAATACATGTTATGTCAAAATGGCCTAATTTGAAACAAATCGACCGGTCCGTTTTTGAAGAAGAAATGATGCTACAATCTCTGAAAATATCATGAGGAAAGATTTACGGGTCTTTTCAATAATTTTCGTAGAAATCCGATAAAAATTTTATAAATATTCGAAACTGTTCGATTCGTAGTAGAACCGTTTTTTACAAATTGTCATCATTACCATCTTATGCCGTTTTTCCGAGATTTAAAGACATTGAAGTTCAAATCTCATGTTTAGAACTTACTCTCCTCTTGGTGCTGTGGGTCAAAAAGAAAATTCTAGCTCTTGAATGGTCTAAATTGTTTACAAAAAAAATAATTTTGTGAGAAAATGAATTTTTGCCATTTGCACTTCCCTTATATGCCTATTTTGCAACTTGAGAAAATTTCCTCAAAAGTATTTGTTTCTAATTGTACTTTACTTTGCATTCCATTTCCCGGGTCAAAATCACTTCAGCAGTTTCTTTTTCGACCAATTCAGCAATAGCCAAAATTTTCAAATTTCATGGATAAAATACGAAAAAAATTCTCCGTTAAATTTCCTAACCAAAATGGGCCATCTTCATTTTTTCAATTAGCCCTTCCAAAAATAGTCCCCAACTGCGGCC
>SCLH01001372.1:289635-301531 GCA_004367855.1 Oikopleura vanhoeffeni
TGTTTATGACATTAATAACTGCATAAATGTAGGAACCGGGTACCAACAGATCGAAAATGGCGCTATTTATTTCAAAATCCCTCAAAGTTTCTTTTTTATTTCAAGCACCCTAAAAACATTGTTTTTCGAAAAAATATCAAAAAAACACAATTTATTTGCCAAAAGCTCGTGGGAGATTCTCTACGAAATAGATTTTGATGACAAATCCATACAGTACTCCAGAGGTCGGCGATCCGAGCAGGGTTAAATATCGACCGACCCACTCCCTCGCATAAATACACATGTTTTGACCTTTATTTTTCCTGGAACTTCGAAACTTTTAAAAGTTTCTATATTTATACTCGAAGTCGTATTTTTAGACTCCCTAACTAACTCTTGAAAGTACTTGTCTGGAAATTAACAATTTTGTTGGAAACTTAAATTAGAGTTTTGAAGCTTAGTTTTCAATGCAGAAGAATTAAAATTGTAAATTTTTTGGTAACTAGATGAATTCTTAGCAGAAATTTATTTAATTTATTTCCGAGTTTCAAATTAAAAAAAAAATTCGAACTGACCAAAACCAAACAATGATTTCAAAAACTGTATTGGCCTTATACTTTACGGAAAGGCTTTTTAAGGGGCTGATTAACTCCTCATTCTTACATTAAGAATCTAATAAAAATTTCTATTGATAGTTTTTGTAGTCTCGGGAAGCGCGTGAATTTGAGTTTAGAAAACACATCTGTTCGAAAATATTAGGAACCAAGATATCGACAAGTTGGCTTGATCTGGAAGTCACTTTTTACGAGATTTTTATAATTTATTCTGAATCTGTTCATTTTCTATGGAGTATTATTAATTACCTATAAGACTATAGACGTTCTTGAGCAATATATTTTTATATGGTTTTATACATATAATGAAATTTTCCTCTTCTAGTAATATTGTCTCCGTTTGTTGAGTACCCGATATCTATTTTAGATTTATTTTAGTTTTACCAACAATCAATTTTCTTCTCTTTTACGCTCTGTCACATCACCGCTTGGTTGATGATATTAGATTAAATTGAGAGAGAATGTTGATTATTCCATAAGGCAATAAGAACCATAAACAACGAAAATATATAAGAAATCATGTTTGTGTAGTAAAAAATAAAAATTAAGAGTAATTTATTCAAGGACGCCAGCAGTCAGAAATTGAAAATGGAAGACAGGATCAGAAATAAAAAAGAATTTTTGTAAGAAAGTGACTTCCTCAGAAATTTTGCCGATTTTCTGGTCTATGAATCTACAGGTGTGTCTAACTTCAATTTCACCGCTTTCTCGAGACTCCAACTATTCATTCATGAATTTTTTATTAGAGGTCTTATGTAGAATGAGAGTTATTCAAGGCCCCTTTAAAAAGCCTTTTCGTAAGTATAAGGGCATAACAGTTTTTGGAAATATTGTGTTTTTGGTTTTGGTCAGTTCGCATTTTTTTTTTAATTTGAACTCGGAATAAATTTAAATAATATTCTGGGCTAAGAATTCAATCTAGGTAGCCAAAAATACAATTTTAATTCTTCTGCATTGAAAACTAAGCTGTCAAAAACTTCTTTAATGGTAAGTTCCAACAAAAATTGTTAATTTTCCAGAAAATACCTTTCAGAGTAGTTAGAGTCTGAGAAAATACCGACTTTCGAGTATAAATATAGAGAAACTGGGTAAAGTTTCGAAGGTCCAGAAAATAAAGGTCAACATGTGTTATTTATGCGTAGGGATGGGTCGTCGATATTGAACCTGCTCGTGCTGCCGACCTCTGGAGTAACATGAAGTATGGTTGTCATCAATCTTTTGTATTAGAGAATCTCCCACCGAGTTTGGCAAAATAATGTGTTTTTTGATATTTTTTCCGAAAACAATGTTTTTAGGGCTTGAAATAAAAAGAAACTGGATTTGAAATAATAGCCCAATTCGATCTGTACGTGGGGTATCCTTCCTAGCATTTTATGCAGTTATTATGTCATAAAAATGCACCAAATCAATCGTTATGATTTGACAGCACAAAACCAACAATAAGGAACAAAAAAAATTCGAAATTTTCATTTAATTAAGTTTGGGAAAAATTAACGTTTTTTTCAATTTGATCCTCAAACTTCAAAATGTTGGCGACCTAACGTAAGGCACTTTCTCTTCAGTGTTCCCCAGCTTTTTTTAAATTGATGAAAAACGGACTCCTTTGAGCAAATTTAAAATTAACGTCAATGATAGATTTGTCCATGAAAAAAGTCTAAAAAACTGGTTTTGCAACTATTCTAGAATACATTAGCACTATATCACGAACGCATCCTATGGAGTCGCCATACCATTCGACAGTTATGTTAAATTTGGTTGTTTTCAAAATAAACCTGGCAGGAGATAGATTTTCCGTTGGTTTACGGTCTCATGTCTCGGCTGTAGGTGTCTGGAGTGTATTGCATGCAAAATTCTAACAAATGTTTACGCAAGAATGCAAAGGCAGTTCTACAAACTGGTTTATCTGATAATATATATTGACTGATATTCATTCCGAGAATATGTCAATCAACTTGAACTGGGGGTACCCTTAATTTTTTTGACGGATTTTAATTCGCAATATTAACACATTAACTTTCATTGTTTTTCCAAAAATGATTTTTCAATATATTTAAGGTATCCCGGTCCCAAATTGACATATTCCTCATAAAATATTACGCGAACACGGCTTCAAGGATATTATTTACAGAATTAGCCAGTTATGTAGAACAGCCTTCAACTTGGAAAAATTTGTCAAACTTTTTTGGTGCATACCACACTCCTTCACACACAAGCGGCACACAAGAGCCACTTAAGCCAAAACGGAAAAATCTATCTCTTCCCAGTTTATTTAACTAAATTCAAATTTGACAAAACTGTATTAATTGGAGTATCAAATTTGTAGTTGAGCTTTTTCCATAAGTGCTATATTTATTCTGGGAATACGTAAATAAACCAGTCCAAAATTTACCGGTTTTTGACTGTTGGTTTCATCGGAAAATCTATCCTCTAGGTTAAATTTAACAAAATTTACTCAAATTTTTGCAAAAGCTACTCTAAACAAACAAAAACTTTGTAGGTGGAGTTTTTTGCCAAATTTCGGCCCCAAACAAAAATATGAATTTTTCTAGTCAACGTGAAAATTACCGAAAAAAAATGGCCTTCGATTTTTCGAAACTAGGCTTCCAAAAGGAAAGCTGCGGGAAACACTCCGACGAGAAATGTCGGCTTACAAATCCACCGTCCAACCCGATATTTCGAAGTTTTAGGTCAAATTGACACAAAGTTATATTTTAACATAATTTGGAGGAAAAATACTCTAGAAAAAAGCGAAAAAAAAAAACGCAAAAAATCGAAAAAAAACGCAAAATTTTTCGAAATTGTGAGCTGGTCATTTGGCTGTTTTTATGCGTTAAAACAAAACCAATTGATTGGTGCATTTTTATGAATAATAACTGCAGAAAATGTAGAACCGGGATACCCGTAAGAGTGGTTGGTCGCAAAAGTTGAGCCTCTTCCGAGGCCATTTCCCGCCAAAATACCAGTTTTTCTTAATTTGCGAAATATGTTCAGTTGTATAAAATAAATTCGTTAATACAATGAAAAAATAATAAAGTTTAGTGGCAAAAACAGGCACTTTTCGTTATTTGAAGCACTTTAGAAGTGAAAATCGAAAATACCGAAATACCAGTTGTTTTTCTTTCAATATAATAATTCGTAAAAATATAACTTTGCAGCCCTCTGCACCAACCATTTTCTGGCTAAAACTGGAACCCTTATTTTATCCGAAAATATGACCTGCTTGCGATAACATATTCTTATATCATCGAGAATCTCATTGAGCATAGAATTAGACTTCAATTTAAAATTATTTAATTTACATGTTTACTTTATATCACCCGTAAATAGTGACCTTACTGACTAGCTGCCAACCTACGTATATTTACTTGAGGGTGACATGAAAAAAGGAACTCAGAATTGAAAATTTAAAAGAGGGTGGATTCATTAATGAAATTTCCCAAAAAGTGAATTTCAGAAATAACCTGCGATTGTCTGGTTTCAATCTACGGTGTTTTCCAAAAAAAAGAACCTTAACAACGAAAATTATAGAATCACTGTGTAAAATAAAAAAATTTACTCGAACGGCCAAGTCAGAAATTGAAAAATGGAACAGATTCACGAAAAATTTTTCGTAAAAGTGACTTCCTCAAAATTCTGCGAATTTTCTGGTCTATTGATCTACAGGTGTTTCTAACTCCAATTCACCGCTTCTCAGAGACTACAAACATCATTCATGAAATTATAGATTCTTATGTAAGAATGAGAGTTATCAGCCCCTTAAAAAAGCCTTTCCGTAAAGTTATAAGCATTACAGTTTTTGAATTTGTGGTTTTGGTCAGATTCGAATTCGGCAAATTGAGTTCAGCTTCATTGCTATCAGATACTTAAAGTGAAAGTTGCTCGATCACTTGATTTTTTTATGATGTCAGCACTATACTATCATATTAAATTATTGCCTTCGATCTGAATTAAACTAACTGAAAATCTTGCGTAAATTGTTGACCATTTTTAAGGTAATATTTCTTGACATAATTCGGAAAAAACAATTATAATGGCAATATGCGTATCCATGTTGATGCCATCAACTTCTCCATTCTCCGACATAATTTCATTATTTTTTTTTGTAATTTTGATTTATATTTTATATACTAAGATATTTTCGGGAAAATTAATGAAATTAATCTTCACACTAATTAGTTGAGGATCCGGAAATTGCGATTTCAAAATCAATGATTTCTGTTATGTTTCGAGTATCAATGATTTGATAGTTGCCCAATAATCACATGATTATTTAATCATCTTGAAACTTCCCTTTTCAAAAACGGTTGAGTGTCATTTAGCCACATAATTAAATAAAATATATTATTCTTGCATAGATAACCCAATCTTGATATGTAGTAGAAACAAATGGACATGACCAATTTTCAAACAAGAGTTTTTTCTTCATTGGACATTAAATTGAGCAATTTATTTAAATACTTTATCTTCAATAGAGAAAAAATATATGTGAATACCAGTTTGCCATTTTTTATTGTGAGGGTTCATAGTGTGCTTGTACACCTAAGTGTCCCGAAATCATCGGCTGATTGGTAAAATTTATACATTGATAACGGGCTATTAACTGATTTGTTCGTTGTTAGAAATCAATTGAAACTTCTTCACAGATAAATTACCCTCTTTAATTGATCATCCATCACAATTATTTGGGAAGCTAAAAACATTTTTATCAAGAAACTCGTAAATTAACGTT
This sequence comes from Oikopleura vanhoeffeni, assembly GCA_004367855.1. Taxonomy (NCBI): domain Eukaryota; kingdom Metazoa; phylum Chordata; class Appendicularia; order Copelata; family Oikopleuridae; genus Oikopleura; species Oikopleura vanhoeffeni. The sequence continues at coordinate 294,958 of SCLH01001372.1, forward strand.
ATTGCAGTGAACATTCGTTAACAAGCAAGCATTAGCATTATATTGTTAGCAACAGACGTTAAAAAAGAATTTGAAATTATAAAAGCTCCATAGTTGAACATTTGATAATTTTCTGATAAGCTTGAAACTTTGAGCTCCCGGCATTCGGAGGAACCAAGATGAGTATTCGTAAGCCAAAACTTCATTACCTAAAAAAAAATATCTAGACTTAATGATTTTTCAAGAGAATTTTTACAGCAACCGAGAAAGTCTTATTTCCATTCATACAGAAGATTGTAGAAAAAGTAAATTCGTATCCCAAGTTTGTCTTATGAATAAAATTGTAATGTTTGCCATAGCAAAAAACACAAAAAGGTATGTATTTTAGCAGAGGAGGCGATATTTTTCTTGACAAAAACGAGTCGGTGTCTAGTGTACCCATTTTAGGTTTCCGTCACCAAAATTGTGTCTGCATTAATTCTTTTTTATTCAGGTAATTTGGGTACGAAAGCACGGGCGTGCTTGCGTACCCAAATTTCTTGAATGAAAAATGATTGTTGCTGCAAAACGGAACGCATGATTATGTGTAATCAGGGGATTGAGGGAATTCCACCAACTGCACTTGAGCACAGTGATAGCAGAAAAGTCAAGCAGAAAAGTTTTCACTTGATTGTGAAGCATCGTTGCATGATTGCCTGAAGTATGTGGAAAAAGTTGCCCTCAAACCATTTTATATCCTGTGATGAAATTACATGCAGAATATTAATATATGTTGAAATAAAAATTACATTGTACATGTACTATATCTATTAACGAGGAAGGTAGAATCAAAAATTGACCTAGGTAAAAAATACAAAAACCATTTGTGTGTTCAATATCAGGGATATTGATTGGTTGGTTGACCCGTCTCACTCTCAGTTTGTATTTGGTTTGTATTTTTACCTATGTAATTTTTACCTGTTAATTGGTTTGATATTATTATTACCTAGGCATTTTTGATCTTACCTTCCTTTCCGTATAGATATGATTCATGTATGATATTTCTCCACAAAATTTTTGATAAAAATACAAATGAATTTTTTCAGATTCGATACAAATTTTCATTACGTTATCTAAACATGGCCCTAAATAATGTTTCGTTTATTACAGATAACCGCTTTAATAAATTCAAGAAATTGAAATATTCAAGTGTAGTATAAAAAGGATGTTATAACTGATAGTTTAGGAGATCAAGGCTGGATCAATTATGAAAAAATAAGTCCGAAATTTACTTATTGATTATTAATGCATTCAGAAAATGTTATTAATTCAGCCGTATAATGACACCACTAAGCATTATGAATTTGATGAAAATCTTACAACTATGACGGTAACTGATTGTGTGTCAAACGTGGCATTTTTTTACTCAGGATCGAGGACTATATTTTTGCAATAAAAGTGTCTGTGAGGTTTTGAATTCAAAAACTCAATCGAAAATGAACACTTACTCAAACTTTTCTAACAAAAATAAATTTTAAATCAGTGGTGACACGGTAATAATAAGCGTTCGATGAAATTTTGCACACAAACTAGTTTATGCGGGGAAAATCAGCCATTCAGTGGTCAATGAGGCCAAAATCGATTTTGGTGCCGGCACGCTTAGAATTTAGTCATGATGATAAAATTACAAAAATTCAATTAATATTCTGTTTGTAAATTTTAGATTTTACTGAAAGTTTTTCATCAGTGAAGGTAGACCACTCAAATAATGTTTTGAGGACGCGATTTTTAATTAGGATCTTACTTCAATATTTGATAAAAAACTTACTGATTGATATGTTTGATGAATGTTGGTTTTTTTCTCATCGTTCTAATTTTTCTGCATAATTCGCAGTAAGTTCTTATTATCTGATCCCATTCTCTGCAAGAGTTTCGTCTATCAGTTAATATCCTATATTTTCATATTTTCGAAAAATATATCAATAAAATAGCTTATAAATAATTTAACCAAAACTGAACGTTTGGAATGCGGAACGCATGCCCGCGGAACGAAAAGACGCGGAACGGAACGCAAAAAATAAACGGAACACGTTCCATTTGATACTCTGCCCACACCCTTAAGGATGTTGGAAAGGCTTCGTCGAAGGCTCATAACTTTTTATTCCTTCATAACAATCTTAAAAAACTCTCGGGAATAGTAGTTCGTAATCTCTGGAACACATTTTACTTCTAACTTTTTTAAAGCATGTTCGACCAACCGGTAAATTGAGTTGACCGCGAGTAAAATTTTTTTTTGAAAGTCGTATTTTTTTAGCCTTATTTCAAAAGAATTTGATTTTCTCACAGATAATATATATTTTTATAACTAAAAAAATGATAGTGTTGTTTTTCTCATTTTTACCCTAAAAGTGCTTCAAAACTAACGAAAAGTGTCGTTTTTGGCCATTTTTGCCACTAAAGTCGTTATTTTTATATTCGTGTTATTTATGGAATCACTTTGATGATACAAGAACATTTTCGAGGCAATTTAGAATTTATTTATCGACCTAATTTTCTCTAATTTCGAGTTTTTTAACTCCAGTTGAAGTTCACATATTTGAAAATATATTTTTAGGTTCAAGTCGTCGTATCGATTTCGAGTAAATTCAAAAGTGCCAACTAGTTATGTGTTTTCGTACGCTTGGTTGGATTATATAGCCTAGTCAAATATATCCTCTAGCGCAAGGAGCAAAAACGTTTTCTCATTTAGGACACTTTAAAAAACTTCGAATACTGTGTTTTTGGTTGATATGAGTTTTATTGTTTCTCACAATTTTTAAATATTTCTATTTACTACATCAGCCACTTTTGAGATCAGACGTGATATTATGTTGACATAGCACTTTCCGTTTAATAGTATGGATGCCATATTAACACCCCTCAAATATCAACAAATCAATCTATAGACTAATTCATTTTTGAAGATTTTTAAATTTCATTACGGGTATTTTCGTGAATCGAAAATACATATGATTCAGAGAAGTATATTTAGTCGATTAATAAGAACCTTTTTAATGATAATGCCCAACATCACGTTCAACGCTATGTGAGTTATGCATTTTTCTATTTCTTTTGATACCTTATTGACGGTCATTGACCATTCTTCAATTTTCTCATGTATTTTGTTTTGTTTATTTTCGAAATGAGAATTTATAATACTTGTGCTTTTGTTGGTTCACAAAGGTATATCTCATTTTCTTCGATGTATAAAGCCACTAAAAGTATACAAGACATAACCAATTATTATTCTGTGACCCATGCTATTCGATCCAAGCGCATCCCAATTTGTTGGACACATCATTCCAAGGAGTTTTTGAAAAATCGCTTCAATAGGGAGAGATAACATTATGTGTTTAGAAGACAATTCTACGAAATACTGTCAACAAGAATTCAATTTTGACATTAAAAATACAAGTTTGTAATCTGAGAAAACTATTAAAGTTAAAACTTATTTAAATAATGTTTAGATATAACAAATTTCACATTATTTTAATTATAAGTAAATCCACATATATAATTTTTAATATAATTCTAAGAATTTACATCTCTTTTAATTTAAAATGATTAATAAAACAATTAATATTTAGGGCCGATAAGCATGCGCACTAATCTGAATACTTGTGTTTAATCTCAATAGGCATTTTGACGTCGTTTCGACATGATTGTTAGCTGGTGACAATTCAAGTCTATTTTCGCATATTTCATGTCGCGGTTTCATTCTTCAACTACATTATGAAGGTGATGAAATCGGTGTGGTCACTGAAATAGTTAGCATTTGTTTTCATTATTTTCTCGAAAATATTTTTAGTACAAATATGTGACGCAATGAAATTTATATAATTTAAATTCTGATTTTTGAAAATTTGAAATTAAACAAGTCATCAAAGTCAGTAGTGTGTTCGTTTTCTTTTATATAAATTCGTAGAACAATAAGTGCCTATAGATTTCGCTTTTTCTCAAATTGCTTATGTAGAAGATTTAATTAATTAGTTTATGGTAATTGTGGAAATTGTTGGATATTAATGAACACGAGATAACTCTGGAATTTGTCGTCAAAAATCACCGTAAAAATGTGCAAATTCAAAATCGAACTTCCATAAATATAATGAAATTATCATCTCATTACATTAATAATAACGAATGTTAACATTAACATTTTCGACTTATATCTCTTCGACTCGGGTCAATATACATTTGCTACTAATAAATCCTTATTCTAAGATTTTTTAATATAAAATAAAAGAAAAATTATTCGAATTTCATGAACTTAAATAGTTACTTAAATCAGAAAATTTCACAGATAGTCTAATAACCAGATTAATAATTTGTCACAGAATTTTAATTTTCTAATTTTTATTGTCTTAAAATACTTACTTTGATAGCGTTATCGGAAAGTATTTCGAGGTGCCCGTAATTGTCTTCGGAAATTTGCAGAGGGGATCGCGGTAAATCGTCGATTGCATCTTGATTTGGAAATGCATTGTTTTGTAACGAAGTATTGTTTTCTATCATGAGAAGCTCGGTGTTTCAAATTTGACTTAATATTTTAGTCGCGTATTTTTGAACCGTTTGAAACATTGTTCTTAACAATCTGATTTTTGAAAAATTTGTATTTATGGAACCAAATCGTGACTTTTAGGATCATCTATTTTAAAATGCCTGCGTCAGGCTTACTCTTTGAATATAAATTCTCTGGATCTCTTTTCTTTGTTTTTCCTCTATTTCAACCAACGACCTTATCTTGTTTTTAATGGTTCAATCTTTGATTTTTCAGAAGTGGTGTTATCTTGTAAATATTCAAGATATTGGAATTTGAATCTCGGCTTTCGTTAAACGAAATAAAACCAGTAATTTTTTTAAATAATTATATATTTCAGTCATTAAGTTTTGGTCAAGTAATATTATTTCAGAAATGTATGCTTTGATAATTAAACTCTTTGTTCTATTCAGATTCATATATCTTACCACGAACTTATGATTCATTTTGTTATTTTAGGATCACTGTAACTATGTACGCTGACTCCATGAGTATTGTGAATGCTGACGTCAATATTTCCATATCATTTTGAATTTGATTTGATTATACTTATTTTAGTTGTGTGATGTGATTATAACTAGTCTTTAATAGTGTGACGTTTGATTTTTCATGTTCTTCAATGATCTGGAAGTCTAGCCAGTCAGATTATTTTGGGACTCAAATTTGATGAAACCGATTGTTTAGTAGAACTGAGGAAAAAAAATAATTCGAATTTTGATGTGCCCCCCGGCGCTATCCTTTCTTNATACACGCTCCGTTCATGTATAAACGGTGCGTTAACGTCACCGTAGCGTCTACGTATACGGCTGCGTGGATATCACGTGGAGATCACGTGAGTGTTTTTATGGCATATTCGTAGGTTGTAGACTACACTAAATTAAAGAGCCAATAGGATCTTAGGTTGACCAATCAACCCTTTATGGCCGCTTCGGAAACAGAATTCTACGCAGTGAGAGTTTCGTCAGCGGTCGGGTTAGTACTTAGATTAAGAGATTAATATTAGATTATATATTGTGGGATTATCTGTATACTAAAATATATATAGGATGTAGTTCAAATCCACAATGCATATATGGTGAATCGTTGTTGCACGAGCAGGCCAAAAGCTGCAAGCATCGAATAGAATGAATGTCGGAGCTAAAGATTAGTCCGAATTCATGTCTATTGTCACGTTACAAATTAAACTTTCAATTTTAATTAATTTAAAATTTTTATCTCTATTTTTGAGTCACTTTTTATCGAATTTATATTGTGATATAGTTATAGTGATATTGTGATATATTGTGAAAATTATAAATAATTTCTTAAGAATTTTTAAATTTTTGAAAATAATTTTAAATTTGAAAACAAAATTATCAATTTTAAAATTATTTTATTTATAAAAAAAAAAAAAAATTTTAAACATAAGTAAATCAGGAATAAGAACATTAAGAATAACACACAATTAAAATAAAAATTTTGATCATAATTGAATTTTTAATTTCACTTCTAAATAGGAAATCAGGTCATAACTGGGTAATTTTATTCAAAAATACATCTTAAAGATTAAAAAAATTGTGAAAAAAATTAATTAAAAGGCATCAAATGTGAATGAACTCTCTACCATGACCACGATTCAAACAATTAAGTGCATTAGTAATACGATTAAAGGCTTAATTTGACATTTCTAGTATCAAACCGCAAACATTTTGCCTTTGCTCTGTTTAAAAACAATCCAATGTTTTTATCAAAATTTTCTCGAAAAAAGAAATGAAAGAAGATAAAAACAACTTTTACTGCTGACTAATTTGAGATGATGCATCTAATTGATTTTTCACATCAGTCCATTTCTGGAGCTTTGAAGCTTATCAGAAGTGGAAAGATATGTATTCTAGTGTAATCGTATGCGTTAAACGCGAATCCGTTATCGGATTTCAAATATTTTGAGTACTTGTTGAAAAAACATACAGTCTGTTTTATTTACTCAAGAAATGGTAACTTGCTGTGAAGCCAATTGTCGCCGATAAAATATGGTAACTAGGTAGATTATATTTTGAAAGC
>SCLH01001373.1:4779-62031 GCA_004367855.1 Oikopleura vanhoeffeni
AATGCCACATTTTTTTTTTTGTTTAAAAAACTTTTTCGTTAAAAAAATGTGTTTTTGTTAAAATGTTTGTTAAAAACTTTTGTTAAAAAACTTTTTTGTTAAAAACTTTTGCTTAAAAAACTTTTTGTTAAAAAAACCCCCTGCCATAACAAATTGGTCTTTGCACCACCAGGTGGTACGGGTGTCAAAATAAAAAACAACTAGTAAAATTTATCCCCGGAAAAATGCAGCCCAAATAATGCATTCCTGGCGTCTGATGAGAAATTCTGAAAGATCACCAAAAAATTCTTGAAATTAAAAATAAGGGGAACTCGCGGGGTTCTGTTCCGATATTTCACTAGCCGAATGATACATTCCCCACAAATATTTTTGCCGTCGTCTGTCATTTGAAACACAGTTGCAGGTGGGTGGTTAAGCTGACAACTTTCATTTTGGACCGCTTTTAAGGAATTTATTAGTGATCTTTTGAAACGTTTTTCACCAAATTCATAAAATATTATGCGAGATGTTGAGAATGGCTTCGTTATAAAAAATCTCGTTGTATATATATGAGGTTTCGCTGCGATAGAAAATTCACTAGAACTCGATCAGCTTTGGGGGGCCGAGACTGGGCTTTGTTTATATTAAATCGTTTCGTGGTAGAATTCGATAAAGCTCTATCTTTAATAAAAGTCTTCCTCGCGATAATCGGAAAGTCTGAACGTATTTCTTGAGAAGCTCACTATGACAGAAATACATAAAATATTATTTTTCGCATTAAAAAAGAGAAAACAAAAATGTTGAAATTTTACGCCAATGATAAACCAAACAATAGAAAAAAGGCATGCTAAATATCTATTTATTTAAGAAAATATTGATAAACTTTATTATTGCAAAAATCATCGCTGATATATGGGATTTACCGGACCTAGAGATACAAATCCTAAATATTTGGAAAAATGCGAAATCTGAGTCATGTTGATTGGCTGATCCTTTTCAACCCTGACCAATGGAAAGCGGCCTATCCGCAATCAAAGTTTTGATTGGGTGCTAATATCTCGTTGTTTGTATCATGTCAAAATATTCGGATTTGTACTTTGAGTCCATAATCCAATATCCTTTATGCACACTCTGCTCTAGAATGCGTAGTCACGTCGATTTTATATTGTAATTCTTCTATTATTCTCTATTTGGCTACGCATTCTAAGCAAGGTGTCGATAAAGGATATTCCCCTATATTTACAGCGTGAGTCTTTCATATCTAGTTTGCACAAATAAAGATTTTTGGTTATAAAATTCACCATTCTGGGGTTTATTCCTAAAACATACATGTATATGTGCCAAAATTTACGGCGTGTACTTTGATTATTATATTTTTCAATTTTTTATATTAAAATTGTGTTGATCTTACTTTAGTTTTGGTTAATCAATGACGTCGAACAAAAAACTAATAATTCGCATTGATTCTTATTAATTAGCTTAAAAATCTTGTATCTATGGTTGAAGAGGTGCTAAATTAAGGCTATTGTTAAAGTCTATAACTTATAGAGCTATGACTATGAGTCTAAGGCGACAACATCATTGTTTCAAACATTTGCGTTCGGGATATTTAGTGAAAGAGTCGACACCGTAGCAAATTCGGAACCGATCCGATCTCATACTTTACAAAATTTCTTCGAACCGATCATGAACACATTTTACGAATTTCCAATCCGTACCGAAATTTTCACATGGAAACGTTTTTTAAGAGTGAAGATAATGCTTAAAAACGGCGAAATTAGTGTTTTGCAATTCAAGAAGAACATTTTTGACCAAAATTCTCATCATTTTCAAAGCTTGTCAAGTTAACTCTTGAAATTCCAAAAACTCAAAAGTTTCCAATAATAGAGCAAACTGATTTCAAAAGGCTGCGCTAATAGTATTATAAAATTAAGTGACTAAATTTTTTTCTCATACAATATTTTTTGTAGAAAAAAATCGTTGTTATCAAAAAATACTTATCAGAGTCTTAGGCTTGGGAAAAAAACCCCCGTTATCACATTTGTTGACTATGAGATTTCTATTTAGACGCAATTCTACTACACAACGATTTGGCCACTAAACAAAAATGAATATCCGACAAAATATACAAGAATAAAATGGAAAAAGGCAAAACTCATATAAATTTTCTCAAATTTTTGAAATCAGAAACATTGAACTATGTGAAATTTTCATTAAGATTTGATTACTAGTTAATTGTTGTTTAAACAGTATAATTTTTGATCAATAATCTGAATCATAAGCCCATGCTTTTATGGACCCGAAGATAGTTATTTCTTCAAATTACATATAATACCTCAGAAACATGAAAACCACATAGACAAAAACCACCCCCAGTCATCACGTTTCATTTTTGGAAAATATCAGAACATACAATAATTTAAAATAGATATACAGCTTTTCAGTGATGAAGTTTTTTAAGATAAAAAGGAGCCAAAATAATATCAAAAGCTGGGTGTTGTAAAAGGTAAAAACCAATTGCTATTTACTAATCAAATAAATCCGTCAAGATTCACATGCATTCAGCCAGTCACATTGGAATTCATACCAGGACTTTTGCGAAGAAAAAATGGTCTCATTTCGAACAAATTTTCAATTTTTCTTTGATTTGTACTCACATGAGTATTTACGAACTCCGAAGGATGATTCGTTACCGAAAGCAGAAATTTAGGTTACACCTATTTACTACTGAAGAGCAACTTTGGTTGGGAATTAGAACATAATTTAGACTAAATTTATTGTACCTCATTTTGGGGAACACACCACCTCGATGGAACTTTTTTTGCAAGATTTTGTGTGGGCGTGAATTGTTGCGGAGCGTAGGCCAGCGGACGGGGTTACTCATACCCTGATCAAATTAAGAACTTTAGCTATTTAAGATTTTTTGAAGTTTAATTTACTGAGAATAAAATTATAGAAACAATTTCATTTATAACAAAATTTTATTAACAGTTGAATTTTTGACAGGAAGATTATTCATCGCGCATTCATATGAGAATATTAGAAATTTCCGAAACATTTGTGTTGACAGAATAATATTGATTTTATGTTCTTTCTGTTGCGAAAATAATAAAAGCCATTTCTTTTTAGGAAACTAATTATTGATGAGCTTTCGATTATTTACAATCATTTTCAAATCTGTTTTTTTTTTGAAGTGAGAATATCTTTTTTGTGTCGCGAAAATTTGGAGCAGTTTTAATTAGACAATAGTAGGTCTCCAAAAAAATTGGCTTTTTAAAAAACCGTCTATTCAAACCTGTTCAAAAAGATCATTCACCGAGTAATTACAATTGCAGATTAACATTAGACTTAAATTTAGTTGTTATTAGACTTTGTTTACTGTGTAATTCACTTGACCTTCAAATGCAGTCCTTTCTGCCTTCTCGCGCTAAATTATTGAGTTAGTTCGAGACTTTTTATGCCTTATTAAAAATGCATGATATATTTTGACGAGTTAACCCTCCGAAACATAAAAAAAAAGTTCCGGCGAAGCATAATAGCGTTCAGAGGCTAAACTTTGAGCGTTGTTTAACAGAAACTCTTAGAGATAAACCTTAAATTTTTTCCTTAAATGATCAGAGTTGAAGAGTTAAATTAAAAAAAAAATCATATTCGAAATTTTATGTTATAATTCTAGAAGAAAACGTTTGAAAAAACAAAGTAATTAAAACCACGCTGATACTTCCTCATGGGAGGCTCGAGGAAATGTATGGTTATTTGAATAACTGTGCAGTGCTCAAGTTTTACTCATTTCTCTGTCGATGATATAACTGTGGGAATCAAAAAACATATTCTTCATAAATTCTGAGAAAATTCTGTTGGTTATTGAAAAAATTAGGTAGTTTGCCAATTTAATGAGTTTATTGATTATTATTACATATGAGGACAAAATCGCATAAAAGTACCACTCTGGCATGATGTGCACCAATTATTTATATTTTTCAAACCTTATCATTTTACCATACGTTATATCGAAAATAAAATATTTGGGTGAAAATTCAGTCCCAAAAAAATAATGTAATTGCGACCAGATATGTCCAGAAGGCTTATGGGTCTCGCAATTGTACTCAAAACACTTTCTAAAAACTGGCTTATTTTGATTGGATCAAAAAGGTTTCTTGGAAGTAAAAACTTTGCGACAAATCAACTTTCAATCCAATTTGTCATAAAATTTGAACCAGTATCTGAAAAAATTTAAGGAAAAATTTTAGAGGTCACATTTTAAATTTTTAAATATATAATGGGAAGTTTCTGCATCATTTTTCCATCATTTTGACTGATGTAAGTGATTCGGAGGTTATGATATTACTCGATTTATTGTTTTTGTGAATTTCAATTCGAAAAACGAAGTATCGGAAATTTTTCAACTTATTGTCCACAGATAAATCCATAAAAAATTTGCTAAAATTTCTTATAATTGTTCTTCTCGTTTCATAGGAAGGGGGTCTTTCACGGTTGAAATTAACCTTTCACTATGCAACGCTAGGGAGCTTTAAAAGACGGCCCGTCACTTTTTTATTAATTTCACAGGCAGTTTCCACATGCTGAGTTTGGCATTTTTGATGTTATTATTTGCCGTTACTGGTTTGTCCAAATCGATAAGCTCGTCCCAAAGGGACCTCCAGGTTCAAAAACGGGGCCAATGTCGATTCCAGGCTGTGTATATTGGGCGGGAGTTTGATTTTTGTATTTTCATAAATGCATTTAATTAATGATTTTTTTGTTAATTGAGACTTATGGTTACTGATAGTACTTTTCGGTCTTCGTTCGTTTTAAACGGAATGAGTAACCTCTTTGTCGACGCGTTACGTGTAAAAGTGCTGAATTTTTTCTTATGCAATATCAAGCTCAATTTTTTTTGATTAGTTGAATTATGCCCTTAAAATATGAACTCGTTGAAGAATTTAAAAGATAGCAAGAGTAAAAGTGTCAAAATCACTTACCAACTACCTCTTGAAACTGGAAAGGACTCTCTGAAAATTTTGTTTCCCCTTCGTTCATTTATCAGAAAAATTGCCACGAAAAGATGATTAAATCATTTTTCTTTATCAATATTTGTTGATTTTTTTCGCTATTCACCTGATCCCAATATTTAAGATAATATCATGTTAAGATGAAAATCAGTATCTAGAACTCTTCCTCTATCTGATGCTGTGGGGCTCAAGCATTTTGGTTGTTAACTCACAGTCGGAGCAGAAAGATAGAATCTGCACTTAAATATTTACAGAATTTCCGTGAACTTATTCCGTTTTTTCTGAGCCCCAAGTAACTGGTCAATTAAATTATCAGCTACAATTTGAAGAATCAGCATAATGTCATGACATGACCTTCATGTACGATCAGACTAAGTTCATTACAAAATTTGCAACCGGAAATTCTTAAAATTTTCAACTCTGCAATTTTATATTTACATATAGAGTTGAACATCCGCTATTTTATCATGAACCGTTATATGTTAAAACCTGAAATGATTTATGACTTTTTTTTAAAAGAGGGGATTGTCCAAAAAAGATTTTTTGTTTTAATTATTTTTTAACTTAAATAGACCGAAAAATGAGATAAGCGCAGTTTTCAACTTCCATTGATCCAGTGTGCAGACCAAGTGGCGTTTTAAGTATAATTTGAAATTATTTTCTCGCATTTAATAATAAACTACACGTTCAATAAAGGTAATTTCATCTGGATTAACAAGTGAATTTTTCTTATTTGATCGAGCAGATTTTTCAACCCCCCTGCAGGGCCCTGATACAGTAAATATCTCGTAAAAATTTCAACGCAAGCTTATTTTTCTTGTGCGCTTGGAAAAACATACAATTCTCATGTTAACTTCCTGTGAAAACTGCCTATAAAAAAAACATACGATATTTTGTAATACCAAAGGGTACGATTAATTGAAACAGTTGTTAGTTTTAGTGCCTCCGCGTGTTACTTAAAACCCAGTTTTCGATTTGGTGATTAATCTGATAATTTTTTACAACATTTAAATTTATTAAAATTTCGTTCTGATTAGTAGCTTTCAAATTCAAGAAAAAAATTTCAATGTCCAAAAACTTAAGAAATTTTCTTGAGGTTTTTTCGGACGAGTCGGCTCGTGCCTTTTATCTTTTAATTCACATAAGATAAATTAAAATATATTCAAATCAAATAAAAATTGTTGGAAAACGGCGATGAAATTAATTTGAGGTAATTTTGACAAATCTTTTACGAAATAAACGAAAATTACTAAATCACAGTTGTGCCACTCGCAGAGTTCTTATGTTGGGCTTGTCAAGTACCCTCCTACCGTTATTCTATTTATGATTGATTTAGTCTTCAGCAAAAATTAAGAATTTTTTTTTTGCCGCATATCTGCTCCTAATAAGTATTTCATGTCAAAGTTATTGGTAATATATTTAATAGCTCTCTTGACATTTTTATTATTTCAGTAGTCCTACAGTAATAGGAAAATCGAATTTGTTTAATGTTCATTATCGTTCGGAAAATCAATAATCCAACTTTCCATATTAAAACAAAAAAAAAACTGAAAAAGATTTAGTGATGATATTTAAGAATTGTCGTCTGACATCTGAAAAGAGATTTTGAAAGGATAATTCTAAACACTTGTGGCCGATTACAATTCAAAAATTCCAAGTTTTTTTGGACACCGGAGTGGCCCAATTGTTTAAACATTTTCAGGACCGGATGCAAATATAGGACTTACTACCAGTCAAAGAAAATTCATTCTTAGCGAAATCAAAATATAAGTAAGGCATATTAGTAAGCAATTTGTACAAAAGTTTTCTCACGAGGAATCTGATATCATTAAAGAGTCGGAGAAGAAAAATATTGGAAGAAAGGAAAGTAATTTGTATTCAATTAAACCCATACGCATGTTTTGATATGAGATTAATGTATAATTTTTTGAAAATCTATCATAAAGTTCAATTTGGTGATATAAAATTATTTTTTGACTCTCTTGATTTAATGAGGCAAAAAGGATTAACCAAAAACACGCTTGATAAGCGCGGATAAATTTTATCACGAAATAATCTTTTTAAAAAATTTTAAAAATGTATAAAGTGAACGAGGCATAGTTTTGTACTATATCAAAAGCTAGAAAAGATCATTATTTTTAAGAACCATTTACCTATATTGACCATGCAACATTGTAATTAAAATCAATAAATATGATATGGAATATATTGTTACTAAAAATTAAGATTTTAATGCTTTTTTGAGATTTCCTTTCAATTAAGAACAATAAATTCGTGGAAATTTATTTTTCTTATATAAAATTAAGATTGATGATAAAATATAAATCATATTAAATAATCATAGCTTACTTATTATACATTTTTTTTTTGTACAAATGTTCAGTCAAATTTGTTAACCCCTCACAGCCCAAAACCATGAATTACTCTCAAACCCAAAACGCCATTCGGAGACGCCACTTTGAGCGGTTAATTGCGAAGATGAATAAATGCGAGTAGAATATTCATTATTTTAATTGGACCCGAGATCAAGGAATATTTATTTTGAAGCCAATAATTTTGAAATCTTAATTCTGTTTGCTCGTATAAACGCAAGAGAAAAAATAAGGAATAAGTTTCAGTGTGCGTTATCAGAATACCAACATTTTTCAAAATTTGAAAAGCTCATCTCAATCGTTTGAAAAACAAGTTTTTGTATCCTTCGAGCCAAAATGCACGCACTAAAATCCAGAAAAACAAATTGAATATAAATAGTTTTTGACTCAACTTTGAGGGCTCATCACGGCCAATTGAGAATAATAAAAAAAGTACCAAAATTTAATCATTCTTGATCAATATACGCCATAAATGAACTTTATTTTTGGTCAAAAAACAATCTTTTCCGAGTGAGTCGCAAATCTGGCGTTCTTGCGAATCTGCGATTTCTGAGCTGTTCTTTGTTAAAAAATATCTCTCCTTTAGTTACAACATGATAACTTTTTTTCCGCTGTGCCGAAATAATAATTTCGAAGTTGTAATTTTGAGAATAAAAAAAAAATATTAGATCAAGATATTCAGTACTTAAAGAAAGCACAAACAGAGTATAGGGTCAGCTGTGAGCTGATTACTCGGCATATATCCACGAAGCTTCAGCTGTGCTCTTTTGTCGCTTGCATCGAATTCTTAATTTCAAATGCAAACTGCTTTATTTCAATAATAATTATTTCGCGCAATTAAGTTTTTTAATTTTTTGACTTCTGTAGAGAAATCACTTGAGAAAAAATAAAACTCTCAATAAAGACCAGAGAAAAAAAAAAGATTGTAAACCAGGAAGCAAGCCTTAACCCTTGTGAGCACAGAGCCACAATGGCTCCAGCCATACCTAAAATCATCGAAAAAGACAAAAAACTGATCGAGGAATCTGTTGTTTCAAAATACATTATAAAATTTAGATTTCGTTTCAAGAATAATTTAAATTTTTTTTCGAATTTTTGTTCCGGCATTACGGGAGTTGAGTTATCAGGTTTTTTGCCTATGTTTTCACTTCCGTAGAAATTATTTCGGAACTTGACATTTACAAATCAATGTTAGATTAGCCAGTTTTAGGAAAGTGTTTGTGCATGCAGTAACAGTTGAAATGAAAATTATTGGTATCGGGCAGACATTTTTCTTTAGGAAGTGAATTATCTAAATTTTCAACTTCAAGTATCCCATGGAAAAAATTTAGTTATTATTAAAGTGAATTTAACCAATCAAACATTGTCCACATTGTACTTCATTACCATATTTACTCGAAAAGAATAGAAAAAATGCCATTATCTCTTTTTAGAAAACTAAACATTTTTCTCAAAAATCATGATTTCATCAAAAATTTTACTATTTTATAAATACTTTTTGATTTATGAGATATAAATCAAAGCGACAAAATTTGACGTAGGCCCATTCTTGTGCATTGTTTTCGCAGAGATAAAAATTGTAGAGACAACTGTGACCGTGTATCACGTGATATGGTACACCTTGCTTTTGCTCACTAGTTTTTCTAAACTTCAAATTAAAATTCTGAATTATGAAATGGTCGAATTGCAAAAATATGACCTTTTTCAACTTCTTATGCAGACAAAATGTAAAATGTCCAACTGCCTAAGCTTCTGTGAACACATTCAAAGTAGACCACAATTGTGGTTTGTGCCTTGCGGAACTTTTTTTTATATGCTCACAAGGGTTAAGTAATTTCCTAAATCGGAGTTTCCTCAGAATTTTGATTTTATGTGTCGTATTTACGCTAGAATTTCTTTACGTAATCAGGCGAAATCCTAAAAATAAAGTAGGAATAAAAAATCTTTTGAAGTGCTAGTCGTATCAATTTTTAATACCATTACCAGAACAAAAATTGCGAACTCTATGACACATTTTGAATTAAAAAGTCTGTGGAATTATTATTGGCATTCAGTTTTGAGGATTTAAGAAATCTCGCGTCCAGCCAATGGCGTTTGGGTGTGAGGAAGTTAAGCAAATTTTGGTAAGCATTAAGACCTAAGGTTCCTAAAAATAATTTCGAAATTCTAAAGGAATTTATGTCCCACTTCCCGGTTCAAACCATTAACTTTAACCTGGCGATGACCGTAATACGTTATTAGTAATCCCAATTAAATGTAAAAATTAGAGAAAAAAAAGTAAATATCAAATTGAATGTTGCGAGAAAACAACAAAAGATACTTGGACAATTAAATACGACAGTAATTAATTTAAATTGTATAAATTATTAATATCGAGAGGTTTAAGCAATAAGAATTCAATAATCGTTTCAGGGATGCAAAGAGTTTTTGCCGCCAAAAAGTTGTTTCCGTCAGATGTCAAAGCTGTGGAAGCACTTCCGGTACCGCAGCCATCCAACAGCATCAGAGGTGAGAAATAACTGGTATTTTCGTAAAATAAATGTTCAATTATGAGTCTCTTACAATGTAAAAAAAAACTTTATTTGTTGTCTCCTGATCCAGAAACGTCATTTTCGAGAATTGAAGCCAAGGTCATAATTACTGGGTTGTTAAGTTTTTCAGAATTTCGTCCTGATTGGGCTGTAAATCGACAAAAAATGCTGCGAGATCGACCAATCTTTGAATAGAAAGTGAAATTAGAAAATTTAAATGCCACGCAAAAGACTCCTTGGAGGGTTAGCTGGGAACTGATATTCAGCACTATCGGTCTGATTGAACCTTTCGTGCAAAACCGTGTGAATGAAAAAACTTTTTGATGAAAAACGTTAATTTTCTATTCTAGAATCACTGTGAGTTCAAAATCAGACCATAGTGTGGCTTATATCGTTTATCAGCCAAATACGTCCAATGAATCTTTGTTGGTGGGCATTTAAATTTTTCAATCATCTTTTTTATTTTCAAAAATGTATTTTTTCGCGCACTTTTATGTTATATTTACAGCCAATCAGACCGAAATGAAAAAATTACAACCAATGTGATATGTGAGACACCTTGAGCTTCTTGTATTGCAAAATGACACGTTCTGGCATTACCATTTGAAAAAACCCTATATTAAAACGTCAAAAAAACACCCCTTTTTGACATATTTGAACCAATTCTAGCGCTCTGAGACTTCAAAATTGCAAAAAAAATAAAGTCAAGCCACTTTATTCAGGACACCTTTCCGGGAATTTCACAAAATCTTAATTTCTTGCCAAAATTAAACTAGGATTCCTTGCTCCAATTGAAAAAAGCCAGGGGACTCGTGTTTAACCGCGGACCAAGTGTTTGGCGCGTAAGAGCTACTTAAGTGGCAATAAAATCGCGAGATTAGGGATAGATCTTTTCTGCGCACTCTCCTCAGAATTCCTCATGTTGAGCAGTTTGGCCGTATCAAGCCTCCAAAATGTCAAAATTCACTGCCACCACCCCCTTAAAGGGTGGGTGTCGCTTTTTGTAAGCTCTTTATAGAATTATTTTATGATATATTAATATATTAATTAATATATTTAAAATCTGAATTACTAAAACTGACCTAAGGAATCTCATGCTGCGATAATTTACCAAAATCGACAACAAAATCTGAAAATTTAAAATTTGACCTTTTTATTTCTTAAGGGGTAGTCGTTCCAATAGATTTCGCTTAAAAGGTAGACTATTACTAAATCAGCCAGAAAAATGACAATGAGCGTGGTCTAAGATTTTTTGATTACAAGTTTAACCCTTTATTAACAAAAAAACCATTTAATAACAAAAAAAAAATTTTTGACAAAACAAACCATTTTTCAACAAAACAAAACAATTTTTAACAAAAAAATCACTTTTTAACAAAAAAATCATTTTTTAACAAAAAAAAACATATTTTCCCAATATAAAATTTAGAAGTTTTTAAAACGTTTTTGCGTTTATTTTTTGTTAGCAGTTTAATAATTAATGATGAGAAAGACGCTTAAACATGTGATGGACTCAGAAATAAAGATTAAAAAAGTTGGGCTAAAATATTATCAAGCAGGAAAAATTGCTCAGAATTCTACATTTAAATTTTTCGCCATGCTGGTTGTGACTATAATGCCAATTTATTTTTTTTCCAAAAATGACCTAAATAGATTTAATCAAAATATAAAATTCAACATGTTTCGTGTTAATTCTGCATCGCGACGAGAAAGTGAAGCAAAATGGTCAAGAATTGTTTCAGAACAGAATTTAGCGAAAAAGTGCATCTGCTAATGAGTCACTGAGAGATTAACTGTTAATAAGCGAGAATTGTGGGCGAGTTCGATTTTTCAAAAAAAAGCCACTTAGAATAGTGTAAAAAAGCAGTGGTTGTTTTGTTCGTTCAGATCCGGTCTAAGGATTCTGGATGAGGAAGGCCTCTGTTTTAAAAACGGCGTTCATAGTAAGACCTGAAGCTTTTTGCAGTACTCTGAAGTGTTGTATGAAATGGTTGAGCTCTCAGTGGGTCCACGAAAGCTACTAGAGAGCAAACACGCGGGGCCATGTGCAGGCTCAAATTTTTTTTTTGCTGGTTCATAGAAAATAAACTTTATAGTGTACACTCGTGGTGGCAAAATTTTCTCGGAAAAGTCTATGATTATTTTTAAAAAAACTGGTCGTTGTTTCCTGCGGAACACGACCCTATTTTTTAACCCTAACCCTAGCCTTTCCAAGAAACAGCTTTGCGTCGTTCTATACCGTGTACACCGGACACAGGTTAACCTAACCTAGTTCTAATACTTTCAAGATAGGATGATATCAGTGTACACAAAAAATTATAGTGTACACTCGGGGCATGGCAAAACTTTTTGTCACAAAAAACTAGGGTTTGGTGCAAGAAGACAAGGGTTCCTACGGAACCCCAATCTTCTCACCCCAACCTATTTTTTTACCTCACAAATAAGTTTTTGCACGGTTTTATAACCGTGTATACTGGGCCACAAGTTTTCAAATTTGTTAGAAAATGTTTTTCCCTATTCTGTACTTTATAATAAGCATAATTATAGATTCTTTTTCAAAACACTAATAAATGCAACCGAGATTATTTTTGATAATTTTTGTGTGAGGATTTTCACCTCCCAACAAATGTGTGTTCTTTTGATGAGTTTGAAACTCAAAATGTTTTTTTTGTAAAAAAGGGTTTTTTTTGTTAACAAATGTTTTTTGTTAAAAATGTTTTCCACTTTTTAACCACTGTATAAAACACGACCCGATTCGGAATAAACATGAAATTTTAGACCTAGCACATCCATAGTATTTATGCAGGCGCTCATTGGCTTAATCTCGACAGCCTCCCCTTGATTTTCTCAAACCGAAAATTTACATACTGTATGAACTCTTAGAGTGACATAAAACAAAAATGTCCGCAGAGTTACTTATGGTCATTTTTGTCAAGCATTTCAAAAAATGTTTTTTACAAAATTTCTGTCTTACGCTATATTTATTACGTATATATATATTACAAGAAGCCCTAACTAAGCTGTAGAATTAAATCGATAAAAATTATTCCCATGCTTTAATCTATCGGTTTTTGATCAAAGAAAACAATGGAAAATTTTATCGAAAATAACTTCAAGGGTTGCAATTAATCTTTTATCGGACCCACAATAATAATTTATAATTAATATTTTTCGTGATACTTTAAAGTTAGCCACTGTCCTTATCGCGTCAGAATTGGTTCGTTCAACCTTTTTGTTGATTAATTCTAGAACCTCCTTATCCATATTTTCAATAGCTTCATCTAAATTCAAAGAAAGCATAGCTATGGCCCCATTTATATCAGTTGATGTCCCATTTTTTAAATTTAAAAGATTGTCTTCAATTTTTTTGAAATTTTCAGAATGATTTTCATCAGAAGATTTTTGTTCTTTTTTCAAATCATCGATTGAGCTAGTCAGATCTAGTCGGACAAAACTGTTTAGGGTGGTGAGGCTACTTTCAGAGTCCAAATATCTTTGATGAATTATAGCCATATTCGAGTCAAGTTGTCCCAAACGAATCGAATCTTTATTTGTGGTTCCAATAATTCCATCTAATGCCCCACTCAATCTTTTTATAAGGTCAATGATAAAATTTTACTACAGAAAAAATCTGCAACAAAGTGTATTTTAATTATATTTCATAATTTAAACAGCAAAAAGCGGTCTTAATATTTTAAGAATTTTAATTTTAGATAACTTTGAGGACTAAAAATTCCACTAAATCTCGAAAAATTTCCATTATTTTAGAATTTTTGTCACGAAAACCTAAATTTTACCAAAAAAATATAAAAAAAGTTATGAACCTACGGGTTCAACATCACCTCATCATCAATTTGATTTTATTCAATTTGATGTTATCCGTAAGTAATCGCCTATAACATTTCATATTTCAATAGTTTTAAAAATTTCGACAAATAATTGCAGGTTTACATATTTTGGAAAACAGGAAAATGCTTTTCGTAACGTTGCTAAAAACTCATTCATTTTATCACAAAAACATAAAAAATCTTGCTAAAAAATTGTATTTTTTGTTAATATCTTTCAATCAATGATGCCGCGCGCGCCGCTTTTGCAGTTAAAAGTAATGTATTAATTGCTTTTAAAATAAATAGAAGTCTAATTTGAGTATTAGAAATATACAGGGTGTAATTTTTTTACCTTATTTTTTCCAAATTGGATAGATTGCTATCCGCTTATGTGAACGATTAATTTTGGCAAAAACCAATGTCTTTCTCAGATTCAACCAATCAAAACGGCGGAATTCAAATCTATCCAATTTGGAAAAAAAGAAGGGAAAAAATTACACCCTGTAATACAGGGCCTGTATTATAAAGTAAGTGGAACAGTGACCCTGCCTATCAAGATCATTAATAACTGACAATTGTTGAGTTTGAAGTCTGTTAGATTTTTTATTGAGATCGTTGCATTCACCTCTTAATTCTGTTCCCATTTTAGCAATTTCCGCGTCGATATCCGCTTGTCTCACACTTATATCTCCTAATTTTTCGAAAAGATCTTGATTGAGATCTTGGGTATTTTCGCTGATTGGTTTCATTAGAGAAATCTGCATTTTATTTTCGTTAATTTGTCTAAGAACCGGCGGGAACTTGGCGGTGACCTCCAAGATGAGATCATTCGATTTGGAAACTTTTCCATTTTGAGATTGTAGTTTCTTCTCGATTTCGGATTTGGCAAGTTCAAGATTATTTGCCTGTTCTTTCAGTTTGCGGTTAAATTCCTCTAGTTTTAAAGATAAATCTGGATTGGCCTGTTTTTGCGCGATTCGAGAGACATTATGAAATACGCGGTCTTCGATTTCTTTCATTTTCTGCAAAATATCTTTGTTTTTACGGTTGATGAAACCTTAAATTAGGCTGTCCTAAGTCGTGCAAATTTCAAACATCAAAAATGTAAAATAAGCGTTGAATTTCGGGTGATAAGGAAAAAGAAATTATTTTTGTAAATTTCAACTAAAATTTTATTAGCCGAAATTGTCTGTCTTTTAGATTTACGATCGAGTTTTACCAATCAGGGCTTTGAAAATAAGATCGTAGAGAAGGAATAAGGAAGTTCAAAATAAGGTTCATAGACGAATGTGAAATTGATGGACAGGAGATCTCCTTCGTGGATATCTAAGAAGCGAATCTCCTCAGAAAATCTACTCTCCCTCAAAGGGAGTCCCTCTGATTCACGTTTGCGTTTGACCCTTATTTCGGGGCTGTTATTGGGTCGCAGCAAGATAAACAATTAATCACATTCTCAAAATAAGAGTCAAACGCGAACGTGAATTTTAGGGACAGAATATCCCTTTCTTAAATATATCAATGAAAATTTATCATCATTTTTTTCCTTTTTTTTTGATCTCTCAAATATTTCAGAATTATCACACTTTGCGTGAGTTTTGCGACTTTGGACAGCCAACCTTGAATTTGGTTTTTGTCTTCTTCCATTTGTTTTACCGAATCTTCCATAGATTTGAAAATAAGTTCAGAGTTTGATTTTGAACTAGCCAAATGTTTTTTCGATTTTGTTGCAGAATCTTCCAATAGCGACATTTTCGTCTTGATTAAGGTGATTTGGTCCTCCTGGGTATTGATTTTGCTGCTGTTTTAAGGTTTAATTTTACGTAAAAAGAGAATTATACAAAGTCATTAAAAAAAATTTCGCGAATTAATTTAGAACCCTGATCTCAGAAACCATTATTTTGTATCAAAAAGCGTAGGCGAGTAAGCCAATCAGCAACATTTACAAGCCAAATGAAAAGTCAGATGCAATCGAAAATTCCTCTTGCTAAAAACGGTTTCCCAGATACATTAAATTTCTCTGCAAAACGATTTTACATATTTATTAAATTAACTTATTTTAATTTAACCTTAGCTTAGTTCTGAAATATTTTCGTTGTTCTCATCTTCTAAGCCAATAGTTTTGTCAAAAATTACATCGTTAATTCTTTTCTCAGCATCATCCAACCGTCCAGATTGTTCAGATATCTGCTTATGGACTGTATTTAGTTTAGCTTGATCATGAACTATTTTTTCATTGAGTTTTGTGACCGATTCTTGAAGAGTATTTGCATCAGAAATAGCTTTTTGAAGGGATAAAGATTTTTTGGTAACTTTTCTATCATTTATTTATCGAATAATANNNTCAATTAGCATTTTTGTAAGCCTAAAAAATCAAATTTATTAGGTCTGTATATCAAAAATCCGGGAAGAGGGCCCAGTTTCAGTTAATCAAGCCAACATTTTAGTATCAGTTACTAAAAATGGGCCCTCTACCCAGATTTTAGATATGTACTAGTATTGATTGTTTAATTTTGATTGAAATTATTTAATATATATTAATTTTTAATTATTAAAAATTAACTCTAAATTATTTAAAATTAGCTTTTAATTATTAAGAATTAAAATTTAATTATTTAAAATTAAGAAATTAAAATTTATTTATTGAAATTCAATATCCCTTTATCACTTTTTGGTTAGAATGCGTAGCCACAACGTTAAAATCACACGTTAAAAGGAGTAGTGGCTACGCATTCTAACCAAAAAGTGATAAAGGGACATTATATAATTCAGAAAAATAAGTTTTTTATTAGTGAAATGATGTAATTTAATTTTGCACTAATCTGGCAATGATTGCAATCCCTGGCTTTATTGACTTGTGAGTATAAATCAGTATTTACATCCTGTGGTGAAGTTTTTAACTGATGCAAGTCGCCTCGTAATAAATTAATCTCCAAGGTCAAATTATAAAACTTGTTCATATTTAACTTGTCTAAATTGATGACTTCGGTCGCCAATTCAAAAATTTTGTCACCAGCAGTTTCTTCAGCCACATCGTGATTTTGTTCATGATTTTGCATATGTTTGACTATTTTTGGGTGAAACTGATATTTAATATTCAAAATAGCTAAAAATTAAAAAATGTACAAAATTGTATAACTTATATGAAAGATGACGCCCGCCTCCATATTTTGTTTTTATTATTTTGGGTGATTTGCTTCAAAACATGAAATGGATCACGTGAGTGATGTCGCTCCATTGCGTAGGTTGCCATTTCATTGTTTTCGTTGACATATTTTCGTAATCATTCCGAAAACATTCAATTAAAAACTACACCATTACTCATATGACGCATTTCATTTAAAAAAATGACCCAAAAGAAAAAGCAAAAATAATGGAGGCTGGCATCATCTTCGATATCCCTTTAACACCTTTTGGGTGATTTGATAGATGTAGGCTGAAAAGAAGAGAAAGCGGCCTCATAAGTGGCTAGAAGGGGTCTCAGGAGTGTTAGGATTGGCTCCCCCAACCTACATCTTTCAAATCACCCAAAAGGTGTTAAAGGGATATAATACAACATCAGGTAACGGCAATAGGCAACACACGAGCTTTCGACCAAAATTGTTGCCTTTTCGGCGCCAGTGTTGTCTACTGTAGATTATACTTGAACTCAGATATTTTCTTTTAACTATTTTGGTCAGATACAAAAATCTGTAAAATATTTTGAAGATTTTTGCAACCCTTTACTCATAAACTTGAACGTTGGGTAATATGAGTCATATACAGTATGTACTTTTTACTTGCGAAGTGAAAATTGTTCTTTCGGTAATTACGACCAATAAAAAATAGAAACTAGGTGGATTTTGTTTTCAAACCCTTGACATCGGCTATAGCTTAGCGTTCAAAATAAAATCAACCTAGTTACCATTTTTAATTGGCCGTAATTAGCTAAAGGACAATTTGTCAGGGATCGGCAAACTCTGCTCTAGTCTGCTCTATTTCAATCTATCAGGTCGGTTTCAGAGCACATTGGGTGATATTTCTTAACTTTAACCCCTGGGCAACTCTTATGGGAGTGACGCTTAGTCCGAAATTGGCATCAGATAAGAGCAAAAAAGCTTGAAAACTGGTTTAGAGCAGAATAAAGTAAACGATTTCAGAAAATTTGCCGACCACTGGTTGTTTAGGAGGTTATATTATATGTTGGCACGTCTATATTGGGGGGGGGAAACCCCCAAACCCCCCTAAGTGTGTTCGATGTGGGCTTCGCGCACGTTAGGGGGAGACCCCCTAAAACCCCCCAAATTGTATGGTTGTTTACAGGGATCGGCAAACTCTGCTCTAGTCTGCTCTATTTCACTCTATCAGGTCGGTTTCAGAGCACATTGGGTGATATTTCTTTAACCCCTGGGCAACTCTTATGGGAGTGACGCTAAGTCCGAAATTGGCATCAGATTAGAGCAAAAAAGCTCGAAAACTGGTTAAGAGCAGAACAAAGCAAACGATTTCAGAAAATTTGCCGACCCCTGAGTTATACTGTTTAAAAATAAAAGTTTACACAAATCACTCAGCGGTTAATTACATAAGCGTGTGAACTAAAAATAATTAATCAAAATTCATAATTAATCAAATTTATATATTTTCACCCTATCTAAGTTTGAAAACTCTGTGGCTAGAAATTGCAAATTTTCCATCACTCTTTTTTCAACTTCTTCAACTTTTTGTGAAACAATGTGCATTAATTTTGGTTTGACGTTTACAGAATTTGGCTGAGAAGAGGCTGCTTCAACTTCGAGACTATCTACAGTGTTTTTTAAACTTTTTAATTCATTTTCGACGTCAGAATATTTCCGTTCGACTTCCATTATCATATTATCTGTACTTTTCATGGGTATTGTTTTGACAACTTGTTGAAACAACTTTTTATTAATTTAGCTAAATGTAACAAATTTTAACAATCTAAAGCCACGAGTTAATATTCGAAATTTATCGGATTTCCAAAGATCTGATTTTTCCCTTAATTTTTTTTTAAATACGAAAATGGCAAACTGGAAAGTTTAATTGGGCCACTTCTTCCTCAATATTTTACTACAACACCAAGATATGGCCCATATTATATCGATAAAGGCGGCTTGGTCGACATTTCTGCCACGATTAATTCCCCCCCCCAAAATGAAGGCTTGGAAGAGGCAACATTTTTAATTTGGGGCGATTTATCATATGGCTCACCTTTGCCGATAACTTATTAATTACTCAAATTTAAAAAATAAATAATAACATTTTTTAGTACAAATAAAGAATGTTTCAAATGAAATCGATAAACGTTATTTGTGTCAAATTTCACAGTCAAATAATTTTTCTCACTATTTTTAAATATCAGAAATTACTAAGACAAGAAAATTTTGATTGCCTAAAATCAAAGTTTTACTTTGTATTAGAGCTCCTTATTAAGGGGTTTAAAGGGTAAAAACGTTAATTTTGTCTTTTTTGCTCTCTGGCGCTAAAGTGTATAATTTTTCATTGTACATGTATGTTTTTATTGAGAATTGTTGTTTTGACATTGAAATTGATTTTTGTGCGACATGATTTTCAAGAATTCAATGTTTATCTATCAGTACTTAAAAAACTATATATTTACTTGTATAGTATGTTACATACTGTATGTATTAAAAAACTATATCGATTACAATCCCAAAAAAAATTTATGAAAGAATATGAAATTTTTTTGAACAATCGAAAGCTATTTACAAAACTAAACATGAACTCCAACAAAAAATACCCTTCTTTGCAATTGATCATAATGAAGATCGTTCAAAAGTAAGGTGAAAATCGTCGAATTCATATTTGTGACTTTTTGCTCCAAAACTGCAATTTTTTTGCTATCTTCTGTATTTCTTGTCACTGCGGGTAGATAATTTCTAGATTTACTCATATCAGATTTAACATGATCAATTTTATTATCTACACTGCTCATCACCGTATCGATAACATTTGAAAAATTGTTGACCATTTTCTTATCATTAGCCTCCAACTCGGCAAGCTGCTCCATGACATTTGTCATTTTTGACACGAGTGGGTTAAAATCTTTGTGAATATTTTCAAACTTTTGTTTTGTTATCATTTTTTCAGCCTGAAAAAGTTCTTTATTTACAGAATGATCTTTATTGGATTGTTGGCTAGATTCGAAAGTTGCAACTTTTCTTTCTAAAGCTCGAACTCGTTCAAGATCAACTTCAGAATTTCCAGATTTTTGAGGCATCATACTAGACTGTAAAGGGATTTGAAAAATATTTTATTGATATATTAACTTTTAATTTATTTATAATACAGTAACTTTATTTTTCCCAATTTTTTTCATTTGTATGCTCGATTTAATAAAAAAAATATCCTGATTCAACCCAAACGCCACAAAATCTCTACAAATTGTGGAAAAAATTGTGCAAAAAAACCATTTTGCGCCGCTTCGCAAAAAAATTATTTTTTCACAATATTCGATTTTTTTCGAGAAACTTAGCGTGGCTACTATCGCAGCTGCAAGACTACACTAGTTTTGTTCAGTTATTTTATTTTTGAATTAAATATCCCCCTTACACACTATGCCTGAGATTTGGTCCCTCTATCTAAATAACACACTACGTTTACTTATCACGGACCAAATCTTAGGCATAGTGTGAAAGGGGGATATGCAAATTATCTATTTCCGTCCAATTGACTGTCAGATAAAAACCCCACAAGCAACTTTACTCGACGCTGATTGGCTGCGATGAATGACGCGATTCTCGTGAATATTAATTAAATATTTAATTAAAATAATTAAATAATTAAAATAAATAAAATTTTATTTTTGTCCCAAAACTGAAGTGTTTTTTCTTTGATTGATCGAATTTCATCTTTGAGCGTGTTAATTTGTGGCTGAAAAGCATTTTTGATTCTTCGGCGAATTGAAGGATGTCCATGTAACATTGGAGCACAATCAAGTCGTAGTGCACGCAATTCACTTTTTTAAAGTTCAATTTTAAAAGGTTTCATTGGAAATATAAAAAACGGTTCCTTTGAAAGAGATGCAAATGTTGCAAATCTGGAAACACTATATCCCCTTATCACACTTTTGTTCCAATCCTGGCCCTACTACTTAAAAACACTACTTTTGCTAATCAGGGCCAGGATTAGAAAAAAAGTGTGATAACGGGATATGCTTTTCCCAACGGAACTCCATCTCAAAAACGCTTACTATCTCTATAGCGCGTGTTCGAATCCCACTGATGTTGTCTAAGTNGATGCTTGATATTGGGACCGCTAAATTTGATCGGTGTGTAATCACTCAAGCAATCACTAATACAATTACTTAGACAACATCAGTGGGATTCGAACACGCGCTATAGAGATAGTAAACATTTTTGAGGTTGAGTTCCGTTGGGAAAAGGATATGGATTACAGACTCTCTGAGGACAGATCCTGAATATTTGAATGATACAATCAACGCGGGATACTAGCACCCTGGATTGGAGAATAGGCCGATTCCATTGGTCAGATATGGAAGGGATCAACCAATCAAATGCTTAGGATCCGCATTTTTCAAATATTCAGAATATGTCCTCTGAGGGTCTGTTATCCATATTCTTTAAAAATAGCAAAGTAACGCTGAAAATGTACTAAAAATAGAATAAAAAATGTTTTAACAAAACATGTATAAAAAAAACTTTTGGTAATTTCGTCACAAATAAATATGAGCTTATAATGTTGTCAGGCATTGTTTCTTGATACTTTGTAAAATTTGATCAAAATCTAGGCATACTAGTATATTAAACTTTAAAACGCTCAAACGGTTTCGATGTACATATCATATCGATATTTAACATATGTTTAATTTCGTCATATGGATTAAGGACCCTTAACTGACAGATCGTGACTATTTGAAAAATACGGGATCCGAGTATTTGATTGGTTGATCCGCTCCAAATTTAACAAATGAAATCGGCTTATTCTTCTTTAAGGCTTGTGATTGGGTGCTAGTACCTCACGTTGTTTTTATCTTTTCAAAACGTCACAATCTGTCAACCGAGGGCCTTCAATCCATAAATAAAAACATTTGAAAAAATGTTAAGTATTATTTTAAATTTAACTTGAACTTCAATTATTGAAGACAATATTGATTTTTTTATTAACAATTATATTGTTACAATATATACGTGTTTTCAGAATATTTTGTTATTTTTAAAATAAGAAAATTATTCGGAAAAAACACAAAAAGAGACTTTAAAAAAACAAGTAATTTAACGTTGATAGAAAGGTTTTTCTATATCCTTTTTGTTACATATTTGTTAAATTTTGGACTAAAACTAACCATCCATGAAAAAATTGGATTGCTAATAATTTATTATGCAGAATATACTGCTTATCGAGAATAATTTGAAAAACGGTTCTCACAGCTTTTCACGCTTTCTTCATAAACCGCTAATAGCATGAATTACCATAAAAACTCAATAATTAAACCATGCCGTTACTTTTATCTAAGAAAGACTTTGTTAAAATTTATAGCCTATAAAGGTCACTTTCCTGAGGATCCTAATAAAAGCAAAACGTGCTTAATTAATTGTTAACCTTGCTATTAATGATTCGAAATTCTTGGATTCAACTTTTATTTTGGCTTAAAAGTTAGTTTTAATTAATAAGGTCAGCATCTCGAAAAATCAGGAAAAACTTATGTGATTTAAGCGATAAAATCGACGATTAATGAGTTTTTCGAACTTTTTTCTTTCGTGTCGCCGAATATCAAAGTGAGCATTGTCAATCTTTATCACCATTTCGTTCATCATATGTGTGATAGCTTTCATCTCACCGCTTTTTTGAAATTATCATTTGATTCTACACGAATGACGCCAAATTTCACGTTTTTTAGAATAATCTCAATGTTTTAATGGATATGATTTGGAAAAAAATACAATACACCAAGTATTCGTTTGAATTCACGTACAAAATTTTAAACAAACCTTATTGCAAATAAGCTTTTATTACTTCCAATGATCAATTTTTTTTATTTTTTGCTGTTATTCTCAAAACACAGTTTTAACTCAGGCAAAAAGCGGGTAAATGTTTTCTCAAAATAAATTTCATTTTAAATCTTAGTTTGGAAACATATAAAAATTAAGTGTTAAAATTGTAATTCTAGCAAAATATGGAATAAAAATTTTCGACGTTTAATGTCTGTATATAAACAAATCATAAAACAAGTACAAATACAATTGTTGCTGAAGAAAGCGTCACTTTTGATGAGAAAACCTTACTTCAAGTGAGTTCTTGGTATTCGTTTATTTTAAGATGATACGTTTATATGATATAAATTGTCTCACATAATTCATGTGTCTTGCAAATTATTTGTATTGTTGAAAATGTGAACTACAGATTTGCTTGAAAATAACCGCCTAAAATGCAGGCCCTGAATGCGATAAAAGTGATACGAATTCATCAACGACTTATAAAGTATATTCAAACAAAAATATTGGAAAGTCCTCAATTTTCAATAGGATATTTGAAAAGTCAAAATCCTTGTCAAAATGTTATAAAAGGTTAAAAAAATTTATTTTCAATATATTTTTCGAATTCAATTTTCAGAGTTTTTTTTAAATCAAATAATTCCATTCCTTAGTTCAGTGGCAGAAAAGGGCATGTCTCCATAGCATTGATAGATTAATATCAAAAGCAGCCACATTCTAAAATTTGAATGTAACTCTGAATTTTTCCGCAAATAATTATTCTAACCTGTTTTTTATTCGGGAATTCATTTTTCTATGTGTAATTTTCTCTAATAATTTTTTCTATTTCTCGACTCTAGTTCATGGCCCGTTTTTTGTCAAGTGATTTATTTTATTAAAAGCAGTAGTAATCTGCGCTGCACCGCTTCCTGACGCTTAAAAATCCTCGCAAAAAAATGTTGAAATTATAAACAATAATTTATCTAAAGTAAATAAAGTTAACCATACCATTCAGGAAAAAACAATTGGAGTGCGGCGAGCGCGGGCCCGGTAAAAGTACTCGACTGCCAACAGTTAGGGGTTAAAAGAATCACTCATCCATAGTTTCTCTTTTCATAAAAAAAATTTTAAAGGTTTGTTTTTGGGATTATGAAAAATGGTCGTTATTATCCGGTTGTATACACGGCCGTGTACAAAATATATTTGTCTATAAATAACGAAAAATATTTAAACACTGATAGTAAAAAAAAATCCCACGATAATAAAATCCAAGCGCAGGTCGAGTTTTTTTTCGATAATTATGAAACTTTATTAAAAAAGATTTTAATATACATTTATTTAGGTTAGAGCATAACTTGAGTGAAATCATAATACAATCTTGAAAAATTATTTTTAACAAAACAGTATGTAAATAACTTTGACAAGCACTGTGAGTTAAACAGAATGTTGTGACTTAATTTGACATTTTAAAGCATATCGTATGGTTGAGGCACTTATCGATCCGTGCGCCAGTTTAAACTACCCCTTAGTCAAAAAAGAGAGCATATAGAGTTATTGCCGGAAAAGTTCATCATGGACTAATTTACCAGAATTCAATCAGTAACAATAAATGTTTGCATACTTTTTTTAGACAAGGGTTGATGATCGATAATTCCAGAAAATATCAATTTTCATGATATGCACATTGACGTGAGTGTGCAAATTTTTCTTCCGTACTTTCTTAGTTGATTTGTATGTCACTGTGGTGAGACAAAACTCAGTATACTTTGAAAAGTTCATCTTCAGGGTAATAAAAAAATTAAAAGTCAAATTTTCAAAAGTTAAATATCCAACGAAAAGTTGGTTGAGCAACTGAAATGTGTGAATTTTTTGATATCTATGAAATTCAAAAGTATTTTTAAAGTAATTATAAATAAATTAAAAATTCATTTAAGGGGGTGGGGATAGTGATTTTTGGGATTTCAGAGGCTTCGTACGGTCAACACAATGCAGACTGGACATTTTTGAAACATTCATTAGGAAGATCTATTTATGATCTCGCGAATTCTTAGATAGTTTAGTACCACTCCCACCAACCATCTGATTAACCGCGTTAAACACGAGTTCCTCAGCTTTTTCAAAGAAACAAGGATCCTAGAGCTTATATCGGAAAGTTTTCAGATTTGGTGAGAATCCGGAAAAATTGTCTGAATTTTAGTGTCCAGGAGCTGTTTTTTTCGATTTTTGCCTCAGGGGTCAGCAATCTGGTTGAATGTGCCGAAAAAGGGTGTTTTTCGACGTTTTGATTAAAGGCTTTTTCTGTGGAAATCCAAGAAACGTCATTTTCGGAATGTAACAAGCCTAAAGGGTGAGAAGTTTTTCGAATTTCGACCTGATTGGCTGTTAATCGACAAAAAGTGCGCGAAATCGACAATTTTGAATATGAAAGTGAGAATGTAGAAAATTTAAATGCCACCAAAAGATTCCTTGGGACGGTTTGCTGGAAACGATATTAGCAACTATGGTCTGATTTTTGACAAAAACGGTGTTTGAGATGAAAAAATTATTTTGATGAAAAAGTTTATTTTTTTTTCTAGAATCCGCTGGGTTCAAAATCAGACCATAGTTGCTTATATCGTTTCCAGCAAAACGTACCCAAGGAATCTTTTGGTGGCATTTAAATTTTTTAATTCTTACTTTCATATTCAAAAAATTGTCGATTTCGCGCCTTTTTTTTGTCGATTTATAGCCAATCAGGTCGAAATTCGAAAAACTACTTCCTGCAAGATGTTCACCACCCCTTGGGCTTGTTACATGCCGAAAATGACGTTTCTTGCATTTCCACAAAAAAAAGCCTTTAATCAAAACGTCGAAAAACACCCTTTTTCGCCACATTCAACCAGATTTCTGACCCCTGAGGCAAAAATCGAAAAGGACAGCTAATGTACACTAAAATTCAGACAATTTTCCGGATTCTCACCAAATCTCAAAACTTTCCGATATAAGCTCTAGGATCCTTGTTTCTTTGAAAAAAGCTGAGGGACTCGTGTTTAACCGCGGTTAACCAGATGGTTGGTGGGAGTGGTACTAAACTATCTTATGGAATCGCGAGATCAAAGATAGATCTTCCTAATGAATGTTTCAAAAATGTCCAATCTGCATTTATTTTTTCTTGAAGTCTACAACCCTAATCTTGGATCATAATAAATAACCCTACTTTTTAAGGGACTGTGAAAAACCTACTACCCACAGATTGTACCTGTCGACATGCAAACAGATTGCGTGGGCGGCGCCCTATCTCTACAATGGGTAGGTCCAACCCCATTGGCTTAAATTTCCAAACTTCAGATCTTGTTGCTGACACATACTGTATGTGACATACATTCTTTTGGTAGGCTAAATATCAAAATACAGGGTGGCAATATCGCCGAAAGTTTTTTGCCAAAAAATTTCGGCGATATTGGCAAAATCGGCGATATTGGCACATTCGGCGATATGAGAACAGAAATTAAATTTTTGTTCAAAAAAACTAAAAAAAACTCGTAGGCGTTGGAAATGACGTCATATGTCGAACAATTTTTAAATTTTATCTGGAGTTTTACAATAGGTTCGTATAAAGTAAATCACCAAAATGCGTAGAATTAAATACTCTACCAAAGGCAATCAAATAAAAGGTGAAAATTAGTTTTTATTTTCCTAGAACCAGATTTTAAAGAATAGAAACCTTATTTCAAAAACAAATGTATTTCAATTGAAAGCTTGATCGGTAATAATGATAATTCAAAAATAATGATACAACATTCCTGACTCCATTATCGATAAAAAATATCTCCGACAGCAGTGTTGAATTTTGTATCGCTAATGGAGTTAACAATGATAAATAATTATTTTTGAATTGCCATTATTACCTTGAAACCTGTAGATTTTATTTCTCAAATAAGCTTTATAAAGTCGATCTGGAACTTATGGAGTTGATTGTACTTCATTTAGTTTTTTAGTTATACTGATAAACGTCTAAATAAGTGCTTCATTAATTGTATCGATAATTTTAAGTGGAACCAGAATATGTACAGCAGATTGATTCATGATGTAAAACCACACTAATTCAAAGCGGGTTTTTCAGTCTCAAAAGGTCTATTAATTCGTCTGGAGCAATTTCTACTGAATAAATGTGGTATTTTGTTGGTATAATTAATGAGTGCGGACTCTCTAAAGAAGATTTTTAATAGTAATCAAACAAAATTTATTCCCACTTTGAGTGTCCGCGATCAGTCCGCAAATAGATGATTTAGCACTATCGGAAGCTCAGAAAGTGTTGATCACATTTCACGTATAGATATTATATTTCCTCGGTCAGCCAAATTCCTCGTAATTTATAGCAATTTCAAGGAGGTTGTAGGTTCTCCAAAGCGATTTTTTTACATTTTAAAATGTTTCATAACCTAGAATTTGCTCGTGATACATACTCCATAAATAGTAATGTCAGATTTAAGCTGGTGATTTTAGCTCCTGCTAACACCTGATAGAACGCATGATTATTGGCTCGCGTTTAATATTATTATTAAAACGTTTATTATTAAACGGATGATGATTTTTTTTATCTCACTCTTGATAAGTTGGTATCGTTTTCTAGCTGGAGTTGCAATCGTTAGCCAAAATTTGAGGGTTGGCACTAAAACGGCAAAAAACTAAAAGGGAAAAAAATCACTATTTCGGTAATTTCGGTCTAGAAAACTTAATTTTTCAAAGAATGATTTAATTTGTGTGCTTCAGAGCGCGATTTGGATTCGAAAAAAAAGTGAAAAAAGTTTCTGGACGGATAAAAATCTGAAAATTTCACCGAAAGAAGATTTTTCTCAAAAAAGGCCTTTATCACTTAATCAGCTTCACTAGAATGTGTATTGAGATTTGGAAATATACTTTTTTGATCTAAATCGCGCTCTGAAGTACATAAATCCAATAATTTTTGAAAAAATAAGGTTTTCTAGACCGAAAATGCCAAAATAGTGATTTTTTGCTCCTTTCGTTTTTTGCCGTTTTACTGCGAACTCAAAATTTAGCTGTATATTTTGAACCATAAAAATTATATTTTTCTTTTTAATTGTCGATTTGTATAGCAATTGATTTTTATAGCAATTGATTTGTATAGCAAATTATCACAGTCTTATTACAGTTGCATTTGTCTAAAAAGATCATTTTTACTACAGTGCAGTTTTTTGTGTAAGTGAGTCAGATATTTAAAATGAGACTCAGCGTGAGCGGAAAATCCAACAAATGAGCGCCCACCTGAAGAGTGCTGGAATTTTGATAATGAAATTAAATAATTTTGATAAATTAATTAAAATAAAATAAAAATGGCGCCAAACAGAAAAAAATAAAATTATTAAAAAGTCGAACAATTTTTTACTTCCAGTTTAACATTTCAAATGTAAAATAACATAAAGCTTTCGATCACTCTGCAAGCTAGAGCTAATGAGGACGTAGAGAATGATACAAATTCTGGAACTTGAGGATAAAGCCGATGTGGTGCATTTATAATTAGCTTGAATCCCAACAAGAGCACGATCTTCCATCACTCACCTTTGCATGAGTATTTTGAAACACAGATTCAATCATCGTTGAATTATCTCAATTTAAAAATAAATTAACTATTTTAACGGAATTTATTTCTCTTTAACATCGTAACACATTATAATTATTTTTATTTTTCCATTGTGATTTTAAAACAGTATTTTCAAATCAATAAACGGCGTTTATTAAACGCTTCAAGAATGAATCATCGATTTTTTACCAGGCAAATTTTTCGTATCGGGTATTATGAGGCGATGTGTGAAAAACCCGTTTCATCAATCCAGCTCGATTATCAAAGTACCTAGGTATTTATTATTATCTAGTTGAGGGGGTTCTATAGGTGGGCTTTATCTTCGGATCTAGCATAGGTAGAGACTTAATTTTTTCATTTTTGAATTCTGCGTGGCTTGTTNGCAAATGACAAAAATGTTTTGATCTCTAGCGCTAGAACCATACAGGGTGTAAGGTTTTTCCCTTCTTTTTTCCGAATTGGATTCATTTGATTTCCGCCTACGTCTTTCTCAGATTCAATCAATCAAAACGCCGGAAATCAAATGAATCCAATTTGGAAAAAAGAAGATGAAAACCTTACACCCTGTACATATTTCGAACATAGTTTATAATATCAATTCCAGAAACGTGATGCTTACGCTTCGTTTGATGCTATTAAAAACGCAATAGGATAACATTGAGATTTAAAAATAATTCAAATTGTCCTCCTGGGAGTTAAAAACTGAAATCGAAAATTCTAGCGCAGTCGTTTTTGTCCAAATTGTCAGGATAATCGGTGGTGCATGTAAAAATAGTTTTGTAAATAAGTTGTAGAAAGTATATCGCTGTCCGTTGCCAAAATAGCAAAAAATGGGCTTTTTCGGCATAATCGAAACATTTTGCGGATGAAAATCGAAAAACGCGTGCAGTCATTGTTTCTGCTGTGCTATTTCACAACTTATGTGTGAGTATGAATATTTTCTGATATAGGACGAAAAAAATATATCAGCTTTTGAAAAAAATTATTGCTCCCGGTTAATCTCATTAACCGGTTGGTTGTAAATTCGATCTTGAAAGTTTTTTGCAAAAGTTGTTCACGAGATTATGAACTATCATCCCAGAGTTTTTATGGTATTATTATGTAGCAATAAAAAGTTATGAGCCTCGAAAAAGTCTGGCTGGCCTATAGAACCCCCTTAAGGGCCTCGGTGCATTTTGACAAATTTGTCCTTTTTCAATTTTTTTTCTCTTGACGGGAAACTTTTTGCCATTTCTAAATTTTCGGATGAAAACTTTTTCGAAGGAAAGTTGCCACTTTTGAGCTTACTTCGTATAATCTGTTTTTTTTAGATCGATTTTTTTATTTATTAGGAACTGTTAAAACCGACCCATCCACCGTTTAAAATTTTTTTAATTTGTTTAAATACGATTTTTACGTCAAAATCGAAAATTTAAAATTTTAAAAAAAGACAAAAAAACGAAATTTTGGCACATGGAAAAAAATATTTTTTTTCATGAGTTGAATGAAATAAATTTCAAACGGTGGACGGGTCGGCTTACCAATTTGGCAAGTTTCGGTGAAATATTTTATTTTAATTTTGGATAAAAGAGGGCTTTGATGGATTTCTGCCAAAACTAAGTTTCGTTTCAAAAATTATGATTCAGAGTATGAACAAGAGCGAAGAAACGAAACGAGGTCATATTTGATGAAAATAAAAGGTGGCATTAGCAATATTTTAAGCCGGTGATTTCAAAAAAATTAGTTTGAAAAATTTTGAACAAGAAATGAGAAAAATTGTAAAAATATGTCCACATAGTTTCGACCAAACATCCCAAAAAAATGTCATATGATTTTTAAAATAGCATATAAAAAATATGTGGTCACCTACGCGAAAAGTTAAAGTGGTCA
This sequence comes from Oikopleura vanhoeffeni, assembly GCA_004367855.1. Classification (NCBI taxonomy): domain Eukaryota; kingdom Metazoa; phylum Chordata; class Appendicularia; order Copelata; family Oikopleuridae; genus Oikopleura; species Oikopleura vanhoeffeni. The sequence goes on from SCLH01001373.1 coordinate 34,899, forward strand.
TTTTGAAGAGTGTTTTTCGTTGATTTGAAACAAATGATGAAAAAAAATTGAAAGAAATAAGGACTTTTTATAATTATTTGGTTTTCCTTTAAAAAAGGTATTTATTTATTGTTTCGGGAAAAGTTATCATCAGAAGTAAGAGTAAAATATAGATTGTGTCGGAAAATGCAGTGATTACTTTTCGCGAAAGTTTAAATTTTTATAATGTTCGGAACTTTTTTCAAAAACTTCTTATAATTTGTCAAATTCGAAAAGTCTAATTCGAACTCAAAATTTTCTAAAAAAGCAATTATTCGAAAATTCTGTAGTTACAAAAGCTGCCTGTATTATGAAACATTACTTTGATGGTATATTGAGAAGAATATGTTTATAAACCCAGTAAAATTTCATCAAGAGCCCATATCCGTATCTGTCAAAATGCACCGAGGCCCTTAACGTTTTCTTAACTAAGCACACATTTCAAAAATCACAAACAAAATAATTTTTGTTTTTTTGCATGGATTTCAATTATTATACATACCGAGAACAGCATCGTTTTTTTCGAAGCAAATGATTACAGGCATTTTTAAATCTCAATTCCGTGCCAAATTGGTTCATTGAAAGTTTATCTTTGCACTAAAATGAAAATAATAATAGTATCAACAGTTCTCGTCAACTAACCTGTCACGTCTCCAAATTTTGACCCGACAGATATATATTATGTCAGATTTTGCTAATTTTTTGGCTTTGACTTTATTTTAACCTATTTGGTTGTTATTAAGGCGCACTATCAAATTCAACAATTAATTCCGGTTTTACGGGGTTGAAACTGTTAAAATTGGCCAGATTTCGTCAAATTTTGAAAATTTAAAACGATCAGCCGATCAGATAATTATGTTAAAAAAAGCTGATTTTTTGTATGTGACCTTATATTTAACCTATTTAATCACTACAAGCCGCTCTTTCAAAATTAATACCTGATACTGGTTTTAGTGTTCAAACATGACAGGCTATCGAGTACCTCGTAAATAGTATCAGTAATCTTGAGAAATGATTTCAACTTACGATTAAGCAAACATTTTCTCGGCAAATATCATTCTTAACGTGGATTTTAATTCAAGTTGAAAAAAGTATGTACCGTTTAACCGAACTAATTAATAACTTATTCAAACTATAATTTGTATTCTAAAAAAAATAAAATCTATTATTAAGTTCTCGATCAAATAAACAAAATTGAAAATACTTTTGATTTAACTAAATTCTCCAAATGAAAAATGTTCGAGTTTACAACAGACTCACCAGTGGTGAGTCACCACCTAAGAAGTTTTGAACTTTATTTAAAAAAAAATTAAAATAAAATCTTATTTTCTATCTGACTCTTAGATTGCAAGATAAACTTGAAGTTGAAATACTCAAATCTATTTTTGAAAAATCTTTTTTCCTCAAAATCTAAAATACAACCTGTAGCAGTCAAGCCAAATGAAAAAAATCAATTGATTCTGCATCTAAGAATTACCAAAATTTTAGGCAAATATTAACTATATTACAGCTTTTCAGTATCGTCAGGCTGTATGTTGGAAGTTTCAACTTGAAACAGGGCTGATGTTCAAAAAAAGTAAAACGCGTCGGTTACCGCCTTAAATATTTTTATACCAGAAATCTAAAATAAACAAAAAAGTTACAAAACTGCCACACAAGGGGTTTCCATAAATGGTTAGTTAGTGTATCCCAAAAGCGTTGGTAAATTTCAAAACTGCCACAGATGTCCCAAAAGCGTTGGTAAATTCCAAAACTGCCATAGATGTCCCAAAAGTGTTGATTATCAGTATTGTATATACTGTACAGTATGTAAGATTTTTGCTCCTATTTTTCTAATTTGGACAAATTTGATTTCCACCGTTTTGATTGGTTCAATCTGAAAAAGACGTAAGTATTTGCCAAAATTGATCGTTCTCATTGACGGATAGAAGTTATCCCAATTGGAAAAATAAGGAGCAAAAATCTTACAAACTGTATATAACCACCTTTCTGTTCAATCTATTGCCGATAAGATACTTTTAATAAAAACATATAATTATAAATGTTTTTAGTCGTTATTCATTTGGCACTAGTTGAAACCGTGTGAGTTTAAAGTGCGTCGCGACAAGGCGATCACTAAATTTATCCGGATTTGTTACCATTTGGAGAATTAGTATAACATAACGCGCTTCGCCTCGACGCGGCGTCGTCACTTGAAACTCACGCGGTATTGAATTTAACAATACCCATTACCAGTGGCGTAACGCGCGTCGTTTGAGCGAATGACACTAAAAATGAATTTCCAGTATATTTTTTGATGTCCCATAGTTCAATTATTGTAGTATCGTTTTTAGGAAAAGTTACCTGGGGATCTTGATGAAACTCTTTGGTAACATAAGCTTATTATTAAAACTTTTGACAACTTTACTGAAATGATATTCAATACAGAATACGTGTGGTAAATTACCACTGGTAATGGGGTATTGTTAAATTCAATACCGCGGTGGGTTTCAAGTGACGACGCCGCGTCGAGGCGAAGCGCGTTATGTTATACTAATTCTCCAAATGGTAACAAATCCGATAAATTTATGATCGCCGCTTGTCCGCGGACGCACTTTTTAAACTCACGCGGTTTCACTAGTGCCAAATGAATAACGACTAAAAACATTTATAATTATATACAGTTATATACAATTATATATAGTTATATGCGGCGCGGCGCGTTATCATGTTATTAATTCAATTATTACAAAACCTAAAAAATGGGTGACAGGTGCCAAAAATGATTTTAAAATTAAAATCGTTTTTTTTTCAACATCAATTTCAAGCGAGTTCTTCGACTGCCGAAGCAATCAAAAAAATCAAAACGCGCCTAAAACAATTTTTTTAACCAAATTTATTCGATGTTTCAAATTTTCATGGTATTTTGTCACAGTAGAGTCCGTCCAAGCGGACGTATCAAACAACGTGCGTCCTGTTTAACGGACTTGGCAAACTTTGCGGGAAAACAGTGCGTCCTACGGACAAAAAAAACGAATTATAACTACAATTTTTGTATTCATTGACGAAAAGCTAAAAGGGCAGTACCGCGAAGTAATAAGGTATAAATTATACCGTATAATACTTAAATTTTGAACACAAAATTATTTAAAAATTGCAATATTATGAAAAAAGTCAAATCAAGGCAATTCAAAAAAATATCAAATAAGACCAATTTGATAGATATAATTGTTAAATTTTGAACAAGAAAATTTCAAATTATTCGGAATAACCTTTTTTCTATTGCAAGCACTAAATCCGGCGCAGGTACTTGATTGTTTTGGAAACCCAGAAATGACAATTCCGGTTTTATTGCCGCAATAAATATTGAGACTTATTCTCTCGAAAAGCCTAAGTGACCAGATAGTCAACTTAGGAAATAACTTGTCATATATTCTATCAGCTAATGCAAAGACGAGTTTTGAATATATAAATGAATTTTTATGGTGATCAATCGGAAACTACAGATTTCTCTTGTTTGGAGAAGTTCGTGGCACTGGATAATCTGATGCTGAAAAATTTCATGAAGCTATGAATACCTTGAATATTGGAGAAGGCGATATTAAATCCATCCTTCGAGTAATTTCCATTAATCTTTACTTCGGGTATGAGAAGTTCAAAAACATGTATCCAATCAAAAACTGGATTCAATGCTTTATGATAAATTTTCTTCGCAATAACCCGACGCAAGAATAAAATTTTAATGTTTTTTGTGTTCATATGAAACTTCGCAATAACATGACGCAAGGTATAAAATTTTTGTTTTTATTTTAGAATGGCCTTGAAATCTCCCGTAATAACATGAAGCATGGCCTGACATTTTTTGTTCAAAAAGCCCCTGAAATCTTTCGAAGTAACATTACGCAAGGTATGATATTTTTTGTGTTCAAGAAGTCACTATAATCCTTCGCAATAACTCGACGCAAGGCATAATATTTTTTATTTTATTTTGTGCGGAAGGCCCCTAAAATCCCTGCCAATAACCTGACGCAAGGTAAGATATTTTTTTGGTTTTCTTGTGTGCGAAAGGCCCCCGAAATCCTTCAAAATAACCTGACGCAAGGCATCATATTTTATTTTGTGCGTAAGGCCCCTTAAATCCTCATGTATGACCTAACGGAAGGTTTGATATTTTTTGTGTTCAAGAGGTCACTAAAATGCTTTGCAATAACCTGACGCGTCGTGACGCACGATATTACAAGTTTGTGGTCAAAAGGGCCAACAAATTCTTCGAATAACCTGACGCAAGGTATGGGAGTTTCTAATTTGCTCGATCCAGACGATAATCATGGGTCGGGAAAGTCGGAAATAAATGGTTAAAATTATCAAAATTCTGCGTCTTGTTAAACGGACCTGGCAAAGTTTTAGATAAAAAGTGCGTCCTGTTATTCGAACCGTGGCAAAGTTTTTGAGTCAAAGTGCGTCCTATCGGTGCGTCCGGTTGGACGGACTCTACTGTAGTTTGGTGTTAGTTTAGAAAAAAAATATTGAAGCACTTTTAGGCCATTCTAGAAGAAAATATATTATTTAATAGGTGACGGCTTCCAGTTGCACTTTAAACTCCAGAACACACCTGATCATACGTGTGCTGATTGGCTCGCGTTCAATATTCTAATGATGGTGTTCTTATTACACTTCAGTACCATTCAGCATGCGTGTGATCTGGTGCATTCTGGAGCTTTGCTCGCTAAGTAAAATGTTACATACTGTAATTTCAAAATTCAATATTGCCAAAAAAATGATCTATTCTAGATCAAGTGCTATTTTGAGCCTAGTTTCAGTTTTTAAAAAAAAAAATTATATGAACAACAACACATGAAAGTTTGCAACTGCAAACGTAATATTTTTGTAGATAAATTTATTTTTATAAAATCCTTTTGCCCATTCCTCTCTTGTGACCCTTGTGAATTGACAACTTCCAAGATAAAATAAAACCATGAAACAAATTCTGTATAACCATTTTGACATCTTTCTCAAAAATTGATTATAAAATAAACTATTTCTTCTGAGAACACTGTTTTATCATAAGAAAATTAATAACATTTTATTAACTAATAAAGCTTCTTATTTAATATTTATATTTTTCATCTCGTTTGAGCCATTCCAAATCCAACTTCAATAAAACTAAAATCTGTCGAACACATTTTTTTAATTTGCATTTAATTATTTATGGCAATTTGTTACAGGAAGTGGAGTCTCCACTGTGGAGAACCAATGAATTTTCTCGTAAGGTTTGGGTTACCCATAATGGGTATAAGCATAAAATTATAATTTTTGATATCAAATTAAAGGGAGTACATGGGGGCAATGTCGCCGAATGTGCTGAAATAGCCGAATTTAACCTAAGTGATATCACGATTTCTAGCTAAAATAATTCCTGTTCTCATATCGCTGAATTTGCCGAAATGGCTTTTATCTCTGAGATAAAAGCCATTCGGCAAATTCAGCGATATGGGAACAGGAATTATTTTAGCTTGAAATCGTGATATTGCGTAGGTTAAAATATGGGAACAAAATTTAATGTTTTCGTTCAAATAACGAAAAACGCGTAGGCGTTGAAAATGACGTCATATGTCATACAATTTTTAATTTATAAGGAGTTTCACGATAGGTTTGAATGACGTGAATCACCAAAATGGGTAAAATTTAATACTCCATCAAACGCAATCAAATAAAAGTTGATAAGAGTAGATTTGGGAAATTCAATCCTAAAAGTGACGTCATGAATGACGTCACTTTCAGGATTGAATTTCACAAATCTACTCTAATCAACTTTTATTTGATTGCGTTTGATGGAGTATTAAATTTTTGGGTTTTTTTCTAAATTACATGTCCAGGATCAGTATAGGGCAGCCGAAATCAACAAACTTTTTAGAAGAGTTTTGAGCAATTACACGCCAAAAACAGAGTTGTTTTACTCAAAAAGCCTGTTTTCCAAAAATGGTTCCATAAATCGTAATGGTTTCCATTAAATGGTTATGGGTTTCCATTAAATGGTAATGATTTTCTATTATCGGGGTTCCATAAACATAATCACATGATTAACGGGCTATTAATTGGCAAATTTCTGAGAGCCCGTTTTGCCAAATTACTTTTGTTTCTATTTTGTGTCAACTTTTCGTTCAAAAAATTATTTCTATTTCTCAATCATTACCTGAAGAGAATAATAAATTCGAAACGTTGTAAAAAAACTATTTTTAATAGCAAAATATCATATATATTTGTGCCTCAAAATTAAATACAAAAAAAAAGTTTCCATAAATGGTTAGTCAGTGTACACTCTTTTTTTTTGAATTATTCAAAAAAATAAAGATGAAAGTGTCTAAATTGGTGGTGAATATTTCCAAAAAGGTATGGGACATTCTCTGGAAAAATTTTCTGCGACTAATTTACCCACTCAGTTATTATGCGTATTACAAGACAAAAATTGTCTTAAAAATAACCCAGAGAATTCACCTATTTTGAATGTCCAACCCATTTTGGCTTTATACAGCATCAATGATGCTATACTTTAATTGGATTATAATTTTTTGGTCGACATTTTTTAAAATGCCTATTTTTTGCTTTGAATATTTAGTAGGCAGAAATAAGTAGTACAAGTAAAATATAAATTAACGAAATGTGTTTTCTTTTGATCACCTTTTTAATTTTTGCATTAAAACCGGTTGGTTTATATTTAAATAATCAGTCCAAAATTTGTATATTTGCATTATGAGATTTTTTATTGCACACGTTTTTCTTCAAATAAGGAGACTTTTTTCGCATACACATCATTTATAGCAAAAGATAGGAGAAAAAAGACGACCAAAAATGTATACAGGGGGGGGCTCAATATCGCCGAAAGTTTTTTGGCATAAAAATTCGGCGATAATGGCACATTCGGCAATATGGGAACAAAATTATTTTTTTTTTCAAAAAACGCGTAGGCGTAGAAAATGACGTCATATGTCAAACAATTTTTAATTTATAAGGAGTTTCACGATAGGTTTGAATGACGTGAATCACCAAAATGCGTAAAATTTAATACTCCATCAAACGAAATCAAATAAAAGTTGATTAGAGTAGATTTGGGAAATTCAATCCTGAAAGTGACGTCATTCATGACGCACACAAAGTAATTTGACAAATTCTCTTCTAAACTCTTCTAAAAAGTTTGTTGATTTCGGCTGCCCTATAATTGATCCCTGGACATGTAATTTAGAAAAAAACCCAAAAAATTTTTCAATTTTTTGGCTGAAAACAAATTTTCAAATTTTGCCCAAAATTACCATGTAATGGAAACCCATTGCCATTTAATGGAAACTCATACCCATTACCATTTATGGAAACCATTTTTTTTCGCAAAAGTGGGTTTCCATAAATGGTTAGTCGGTGTATGAGTCATACAGTATGACAAACGCTGTATGTCCCTGAAATTTGGTCAACCTTACAAGGACGATTTCTAATATCTGCTAATGACCCAAACGACGTATGCTATCGCTCAATCTACGGCTTAGATTCTGAGCATCACGCAAAATATTTCTTTTTTGCTCTGAAATATTGGGTTTTTGCAGAAACCAGATCAACACAAGAATTGGTCAATGAGAATTTAGATTTGTGAAACACCTACGTATTTGGTAGTTCAAACATTCTGATTGGCAGAGATAAGCTTCCGCAAAAAAGTAAGATCGGGCGGAAAAATGTGACATGCTGTAGGTATGACTTTTGTCAAAGAAAAATCGTCTTGAACTTCAGATGGCATCAACAGAAAAGTTTTCCGTCGAAAGTAAACTCACACTGATCAAATCAGTCCAAATCCAGATGATATAATGAAATAACATTTGCAGAATTCGACTTGAAAATTTTAATTGCATTTTCTGAAAAACAAAATCTTTTTCGAAACTTAATTAGAAAAATATTAATTTTTAACGTTTTTTCCAAAAAACTCCACTTTTATTTTTCTAATATTTTTCCTTATATAACGTTTTGTTTCCAAAAAATAAAAATTGAGCTTTTTGGGTCTATAAATTAATTAAAATTCGTAAATTTCATGATTCATCAGATGCAAGTCCGTTACAAACCAAACATACCTTCACAAAATCTGGGCTGTTTTTTCGAAATTCTAAAGTTAAAAAAATTAAGCCTGGTTTCATTCGGAGGTAAAAACTAATTTTATTTTTGCTGCGAGATTTAATAATTTTAATATAAGTAAAACTAATTATTGATAAGACCACTTTTGCCCAATTATTCTGTTTGAAGTCTCCCAACCAAAAAAATCACTTCAACAAAATCACAAATTTGAAAATTATCCAAATAAATCGAAGGCTTATCAAAATTTGACACATTTGACCCAACCAGCGTGAGTCTTTTCGATTTCTCCGTTTTTTTACCCAGGCGGCTAGACAGCCCAAATCTTAAGCAAAGTATAGGCAATTTTGGCTGTCTACCCGCCTGGGTAAAAAACGGAAAAATCGAAAAGACTCATGATGTAGAAAAATACTTTCGTTTAAAGCATCGTTTTTCGAATGACCTCAAGTCTTGACGTCACTAGAATTATCAAACAAATAACTTTTTTGACAAAAGAAGTTGTTTGTAAAAGATTGAAATAAGTAAATCATTTCTTTAACGTTTCAAAGAAATATTATATCAAAATTAACATAATCACTATTTGAAAATAATAATAAATATCAATAAAGATACACATTCTCTTGCTGAGTTTAATTTCCTTTGATTCAACTTTCTCTAATTATTTTTCAAAATAACTTGGCGTTTATCTCTACTTGTCAATTTACAAGCTGACAAAAATAAAAATTCACCCTGTAAAATTATAATTTTTGAAAAAACCTGATTTGCTTGATCGACCGATTAAATTTTATGAAAATGAAATAATTTTCGACTGGTTTAAATCAAAATCGTTAGATCAATAGGTTGTGACATTTTGCGTCAAATATATCAATCAAAAAATTATTTCACAAGTATATAATTAATAATCTGTTAATTATATATTCTATGTCGATATAGGTTACATTATTTCAGATGTTTTCTGAGATGCATTTTTGATTTTCCCGTCATTGTAATCGAAAATATTCAAATTATCGACTATCATTTAAAGCCCATCGATATCAAACGCCCTAAATGTACTATCTTTTAATTCATGGGCAAATTAAATGTTGCTATTTTGGTACGCGAAGAACCGTAACTGATGCCGAAGAAGATGACATTCAGCAAACATTTTTCAAGATCGAAAATTTTCAGAAACTACATTTCACGTCAAATTTAACGCTGATGACAAATATGATTATTTTAAGAAAAATATTGAGAATTTAAACGAATTCTGATCGGTAAATCAATCATAATCAAGGATTTTTTTCTTGTTTCAAACGCAGTTTGTATATGTGAATTCAAATTTGTAAATTGAAATGTATGTTATTTATCAACATTGTACAATTAATCGCCTTTGAAAATTATAAAAAACCAAAAAATTCCGAAAATTTGATGTTTTTAGCTTCTAGCTATTCTTTAAACTGTTTTGCTGGCAGTGTTTTATTTGCTGATAACATACTTCTTGCAATTCTGCAAAATCGACTTTATAAAAAAAATCAATTTCGTTTTTTTGTAAACAATGAAAAAATTCAAATTTTTTTGAAATATTCGTTTCAGATTTACACTTGAAAAATGATGTGTTTTTTATTGAATGAATACGAAAAACAAAATACAAATACACGAGCAGGCTGTGACTTGAATAAACTCGAAACTATGCTTCCATCTCTTTGCATCAAAAGATATACCGTATATCATATACGCCTAAACTACAAGTTGTTGTCTTCAACGTCCTCCCTTATAAAAGTATCGATATTCCTTTCACGCATAAAAAGCCATTCGGAGACAGTTCTTTTTTCACTTATAACGGTAATACTGGAAGAAATTTCAATTTATTCATTATTTAGTTTTCGAGAGCAAGGATAGAATTAATTTCACTCGATAAATGCAAGATAAAATACAGGTTAAGGGAGTATCCGACGGACGCTATATCTCGGAACTCAGACATGAGAAAAAGTTAATTTTAACTGCATTCTCATTTTTGATATCGATTTCATTCCAAAAAAATTAAAAAAAAAANCTAAAAGAGAGTTATGTATCACAAAGATTTCGAATACAGACGAGAAGCCCGATTCAAATATTGCTAAATTTGACGGGAATTATGCAATCGGCTAATTGGCTGAAACTTATATACTAAAACAAAGGAGAGTTTGCCTTGGCCAATCATCTCTACGCATTTTGCATTATTTCAAATGGGCTTCTCGTCTGCATTCGAGGTGGAGATCCATACATTATAAGTGAGGTCATATTTCAAAATTTGACTGCTGGAAAAATGAAGTTTTTTCTTCAAATTGGTAAAATGTTCCTGCATTTTTGAACAAAAATATACGAGAAAAAAAACGACCAAAATTTTTTCAACCAAAAATGTACACTTTCTGATGTACCTGTGTGCTATTTTCAGTTAATTCACAATAATCCTTGATTTTTTCAATAATTACAGGGTCATCAGAAACAGTTAAAGTTCTTCTTTTTGAGTTCATCAAATTTGATTCATCATATTCAGTATTAACGCCCATAGTTTTATTTGACCTCTTTGGAGAGTGTCCACAAATCCTTTGAGTTAAAATATGCATAAAACGTTAGTTTGAACTTTTGCAGTGTCATATAACACACATTTTTCCAAATATTTTATCCTGAAATACTACTCATGTAAGCATATTTCATGTCAACAAGTCTTCTCTGTTTAAAGATGGATATAACTGTAATTTACCCATATTCTGTTCAAAAACTACCCATATAAGTATATTTTCAAGGCCACAGATTCCCTATGTTAAGAGATACGAAAAGTGTGATTTGACCCCTTTAAGGGTGTCATATGACAAAAATTTAACTGCCAAACATTTTCTCTTGAAAAACTACCCAGATTAGTATATTTTCAAGTCCACAGATTCTCTAAATAAGGAGATACAAAAAGGGTAATTTGACCCCTTTAAGGGTGTCATGTGACAAAAATTTTACTGCCAAACATTTTTTCTTGAAAAACTACCCAGATTAGTATATTTTCAGGTCCACAGGTTTCCTAAATTAAGAGATGCACAAAAGTGTAATTTGACCCTTTTTAGGGTGTCATGTGACNAAAAATTTTTATTTTGAAACAAAATATTCTTTGAAAATATTTATTTCAGTTTTTTAAGGTACCCAAACTTTGAGCGCGTCGCATTAAGTACTCGAAAAAAATATCGAAAAACCCACTTCATTTAGTTCCGGCAAAAACGATTTCCTAAAAGTGCTTTTTTTAACTAACCGTTTTGGGCGAAATTGGCGAAATGATTTCAAGAAAACAAAGTATCTTCAAAAACACCCATTTTAAGACGTTTTTTATCGAAAAAAAATTGAATTAGACAAAATTTCAAATTTCTGGCTTCATTTAGTTCCGGAGTTTTCGAATTTAGCATACTACACAAAAAAGTGAAAAATTCTGATGTCACCTCGAAAAATCATTTCTTTGTGAAAAACGGCCAAAATTGAATTTTTGGACCGGTAGTACGACCGGTACGATCATACAAAAAACTTCTGGTTACTTTTTTTGAAAAAATTCAGACAAATATTTCGTAAGTGTCACAACGAGAAAATCAACGAGAATTTTATTCAGCTCCTGACAGACGTTTGAAAATCACTAAATGGCGTCGGATACTGCCTTAAGGGTGTCATATGACAAAATAATTTTCACCAAAAAAATTTTGAGAAAAAGTTGTCCAAAGTGTTGGAAAATTGGCTTCGAAGAACATGGGGTTTTCTCAGAACCGACGTTTCAAATTTTTACCGGTCAATTTCCGGTATCACCGGACATCCGTTGGAAAATCAAAAAATTTTGGTCATTTATTCATCCCTTGGCTGTTGGGCACCGAAATCCGTTTGTGATTATCTCGTTCCGTTCTCAAATGGCATCGGAAAAACTGGTGGGGTAAACTAAAAAAAAAGTTACCTAAGAACAAAAATTTTAAAATCAGCTACTGCGTCTTTTGATCACTGAGAGCTTGAATGGAGTCTTACAAACCTGCAACTTATATAACAAAAACTAGGGTGTTCAATCGGCAAAAACAGCGTTTGTACATCCTATACATTATTTAAATTGTACTTGAAATCTTAATAAAGTTTTAATTATATCGAAAAAAAACAACTTTGAAATACGGTTAATTGTCATCAGAGAGCACATATTTCTCTAAATCAATCATAATTCATTTAAAATAAGANTTTTGGACCGGTAGTACGACCGGTACGATCATACAAAAAACTTCCGGTTACTTTTTTTGAAAAATTCAGACAAATATTTCGTAAGTGTCACAACGAGAAAATCACTGGAATTTTATTCAGCTCCTGACAGACGTTTGAAAATCACTAAATGGCGTCGGATACTGCCTTAAGTCTTGAGTCTTAAAATACTGCCTTAAGTCTTGAGACTTAAAATGAATTTTTTTCTTCGATAAACCGTAAATTTCTAAAATCACATTTAAATTACGAATAATTAACTCGTAGAGTCTACGACGTAGACTCGATTTCTGCCAACTAGTTGCCATGAAAAATTTAATCGCACGTTACGACACTTAATCATTGATGACAAGATAATTAAGAAAGTTATCGATAAACTTTGCAACAAACAGTTTGAAACTGACTTGTTACAAACTGACGTTTGTGCGTTTTTTCGAAAATTCTGAGCGTGATCTAAAAATATTCTAAGGCTTTTTTTCTATTATAGTTTAGCCCAAGAATGATCACGTGACCGTACATTCAAGAAATAAGGTTGGCCAAATGGTACCTTTTTTTCAAAAAGTACTAAAATCACTTATTGAAAAAAGTGAGGAGACTTTTTTTCCATTACAGCAAAGTCCAAACACAATCACGTGACCTTCAAATTAAGAAATAAGCTCATTGCACTTTTGTAAATGGAGGTCATTTTCGCGTTTTTTTATCTCCATTAAATGCCTTTTTATTCGTCGAAAAATGTTTTTAATTGTATAGCAAATTGGCAAAGTTGTATTTTAAGATAATAAAAAAATATATGTTGATTATGTAACTTTGCTTATATATGGCTCGATATATGGCTCAATTTATAAGAATGGCAACTAGATGGCAGAAAACGAGTCTGGGTACAGATTCACTTCTTTAGTCTACGAGTTGAGTAAAACCCTTGCTGTTCAAATCTGTTGTCAAATTTAAATATATTATCTCTGCCCGTCAAAATATGGGAACATGTCACCTGGACCACCAAAATAGCTTCTATTGTTCTTCACTGTAAAAGTAAACAAAGAATTTGGATTCTAAATTTCAATTCACATGATAAAATATACGCAGCAAAAAGTGAGAAAATATTAAAAACCAAAATAATTTCTGAGATTTTTAAGAATGATCAGATACTGACAAAAAGCTGTATGAACATTGTTCATTGAACGACTGTTGGGGCAAAAGGTTTCGAGTCATAATCAACATATTCTAGTCAGTTATATGAGCAGTTGGTAAAGTATTTTTGTTTTGTTGTTCGAGACATAAATTATATTTGTATTTCAATTTAAAAATTGTATTTTTATTGACATGTTTCGCTTTTTGCGTCTAGGTGTAGTATTTAGCGCGACTCGATCTAGATCCCGTTACCTGGGTTCGACTCCCGGACTTCTCAAACATTTTTCTATGGAATTCCCCCAACACGACCATAAACGGATGTGGGACTGATTACTCGGCATGATTTAAATGTAATTGGAGATCAGCTTACATTTTTAATCAGTTTTTGAAACTTTGATCATTCTATGAATAAGGTCGTCGTAGCTCATCTTATATATAGTCTTACCCATTTCAAGATGAAGTGCAAATAAATGCAATGAACTGTGTTTAAATAAAATTGATCTCCGCTTTTACCCAAAAATCATGAAAAGATGACCACCTGTAAAAAATGCTAAGTTTGATATGCATGACAAAGTGTCTTAACCCCCCCACTCATAAAAAATTCGATATTCCCCTCAGGCATACATATCCATTCGAGGACCCTACTTTGAGCGCGTATAACGGGTGAAGTTAAAAATATGAAACCTGATTGAATTTCCTAAAAACTGATACCATCAGAATCTTCGTGTTAACGCTTTTACAAATCTACGAAATTTCGGCGAAAATTCAAAATAAAAATAGGAAAAAATATCCTTTTAACGGCTACTAGCCGTCGGCTAGTCGTAAACTTGTTTGAATAGATTTTTCAAAATAAAATTTCAAACTCTAGGACACATTTAAATTTCCTTAATCGATTATTTTTGCGTCTTTCGGCTGTTTGGAAAAAATGTGGGTCCCCGAATCGCTTTTATGCGTAGAAGGGTTTTTTGATAATTGTAAAACTTTATTAAAAAGATTTTTTAACAGAAAAAAGGATTTCAAATAAATTGAGTTGGAAGTCATGCTAAAGTCACCAGTTTTAAAAACCGAGGTGTTAAGCTAAATCGATATCCCATTTATAGACAATACTGTATAATGTATAACTGGGGTTCGGACACTTCCTCATAAATATACCAAGCATTGCTTAATTCGGCATGTGGTCATCTGTTCATCATTTATGAGTTAAAGCGGAAATAAACACAGTTCACAGCATTTTATTTGCAGATCAACTAGACAGTATAGTTTATCAAAAAACAGGGGAAATCGTCTGTAGCCTCCTAAGATGGTATAATAATTTATTGATTTTTTTATATGGATCTCCGCCCGATTCAAACGATGCTAAATCCTTGGTTATTATGACTGGCAGTTCACTCTTTTTTGGTTTAGCATATATAATTGTCATCCAATCAGCTGACTGCATCATTTCTGCTAGATTTAGCAACATTTGAATCGGGCCCTCAGTCGGGCGGAGATTCATGTACTTTATAATTTTGAAGTTCAGAGTAATCACTTGTGAAATAAAACTTCCGATGCTGGAAAATAAAATAAATGATATTGCAAGTGTTCTAAGAGGGTGGTCAACGCAAGATTGGCAAAAAATGTAGTTTTGTAGTCGGTTTCACGCTGAATGTAGAAACAAGAAAGATATGAAACCACCAAAAATGAAATATTTAAGTCAATAGGCGTCGAGTCAGGGTCGAAGTTGATCGCCTTGATCCACTGATAGTCACTTCCGCCGGAAATGACGTTTGAAATTTTTCCGCTTTGAAAGATTGAAAAGCCTTCATCTCCTGAGTTTCGATAAAATCATAGCGCTTAAAATCTAGAAAAACGAGTTATTTGGCCTGAAAATTATGGGTTTCAAAACTCATCAAGTCCCTCAATTTCTTAGTTCATTTTTCGATTAATATCTCTGCAAGGTCAAACACTGCGTCCATACCTGATCTCACAGAATTTTTGATTGACCTCTAAGTTTCTCTTCAGAGAGGTCGAAGTATCATGTCAAAGTCACTTGCGAATTTTCGGGTAGCTATTTGGTTTCCGTATATTCAACCGATTGAGGGTCCAAGCGATATTCGTTCTTAACTACTGATGAAATTTAACAACACTTGCTTGTGACACCGGTTTGTGCCATTTGCACGCAATTTAATAAAATTTATTTTTGCCAAACAAATTTTAAAGAAAATTTTAGGTGTTATAGCGGTCATTTCTTTTAAAAGTCAGGACATTTTTCAATATTTAAACGCAATTGAAGGTCATATTTTATTCAAAAAGCTGTTTTTCGCCATTTTTCAGGAAAAAAACTTCATATTGAGGAAATTTTGTAATGTGGATAATCACCACTAATTAGCGGATAACAAGTATCAATAACACCCGAAAATGGTTCTGAAAGTTTATAAATATGCCTTAAAAAAACATTCTTACATCGGGTTTAGTTGAAATGGAGTCCAATGAAAAGTGGTTTTATATTGAACAGATAAGTTATTAGTTAAAATTAAAAATATAAACGTGCAAGAATGGACCACTTTTATTGAAGATAAAAAATAAAAAAATAATTTTCATTTTTTTTCTTTTCACTTAGAAAAAAGTACCAATCTGCCACATCGCTGCTACCCCGTGCAAAATCGAGACAAGATATTTTCAAATTGAATAAAAAGTACGTTCCTAACGCTTTATAGCGTAAAAAACCACCAGCTTATTTAAATTAGCCACATATTACAAAAAAAACTATAAAAATAAAATTCTGATTTTTTTTGTTTGAGCTGTAACAATTCATGAAGGGTACCCTTAAAGGATTGTTGGTGCAGTAGTTATTATTCGACCAACGGTCGCAAATTCATATTTTTTCAAATTGCACCTGACCAATCCAGCACCTCGGGAAATCGTTTGCAATTAAAAAAATACAATATTTCTGGAATATTTTTCTACAAGAACATTGAAATCGCCTTGCTCACTAAATCCCGAATAATGACAGATGATCAAAACAAAATTAACTCATTAGTGATAAATTTCACGGAGAATCAGACCAAAATAAAATGAAACTTTTGAACCAATATTCTAGGAAATTTCCAAAAAATATCGTTTCGGACTTGCAATAAAAACGGAAAATAATCTAGATATGGGATCATTTTCAGAATACAAAAAAAACAACTCGCTATAAAAAGAATTCAAATGAAGTATTCAATATTGATATTGTTCAGATTTTGCGCCTTTTCATATTTCAATTTAGCCTAATCAATGTAAAAAGGTGCGCATAAATCGTGAATAAGTATTGCAGAAATATAAAAATTTAAAATTCGTGGAATTAAGAATGAATTTATATCGAATTACGTGAGTTATAATTTTTTTTGTTAAATAATCTTACATTTGTGCCTATATTTAACTATAGCAAGGAATTTTCAAAAAATAATTTCGTCGATTAAGAGAATTATAAATATGCTGGTGCCAATTGGTAGAGAATTTTTTCTGACCAATAATATCGGCATATGTGATTTTGAATACGTGGAATATGACGGTATACTCAATGAAAGAATACCAGCAATTAGGTTTTATGCATTTAAGGGAGTATGCGACTCTGATTTGACATTTTCTAGGTGAAATATACTGAAAACTAACAGTTCATGAGAAAAACGAAAATGCTTATTTGTAGATCTATCCTTAATCTTGCGAAAAAATACACTCACAAATTATTTTGACCATTAACACCAATAGGTACAGTATCGGAACAAGGTGACATTTTCAAAAACTTCAAAATCTATCTCCTCCCAGACGGTATATCAAATTGAGCTCAAATTTTCACAGATCGCGTAACGGTAGTATATAAATTTTTATCGAGAAGCTTTTTTGATCCGGCAACTGAACAATTCTAGAACGCCAAATAACCGACGATTTTTAACAGATTTCAGAACTCAAAACTATCTCCTCCGAGATATGTTTGCAAAATAGCCAAATTGTTATCAAGTATTCCTCAGAAATTTAAAGAGATGATCGAGAGTTTTTTGCAATTTCGAGCTAGAACTCGAAATATGATTTTTTGTCATTTCCGAAAAAAAAGTGCTTCGATTTTTCGAAAGTAGATCCAAAAGAAAGCCAGTGAAACACTGATGAGAAAGTTGGCTTACGTCAATTGATATTTTGAAGTGTTAGTGGTCAAATTTGAGCAAACGTTATTTTAACTTCATCTTTAAAATACTAAAAAAACCGAAAAAAAATGCGAAAATTTCGAAAAAATTTTTGATGATTGGGTTCTAGTACACTTAATATTCACACCCCGTATCAATTTCAAGCAGTTTAATGCCTCTAAGACTTATATTAATCAGAGTCGCATACCCCTTAAAGGTGATGTGATAATATTTTTTAAAATGAATCAATTTTAAAACTTCTCAGATTACGGACTACAAATACAATTGGAAAAATAACGTTCACTCAATTTCTCACAAAGGATATTTGAGTTTAAGAAGGCCTTATTTCCCCCAGCAAAATTGCTGGAAGCACCCACAATCCCTTAAGGGTACTCAACGGTTTTTTAATTCAGGTTAGGGACATAATAACTGCACCAAATAGCCTCAAGAAGCCAAAATGCATTTCTCTGCTCTAATCATAAAAAAAAATTCGAGATTTTTCTCAAAAATTATCGAGTTTTTTCAGATTTTTTTTAAGTATTTTTGAGAAAAAATACATAAACCTCAATTAATGAAAATTCTAAAAATAAGTAAAATGAGTAGCATCTTTTACTCAGTTTTTGCAGTAGCTTCATTTGAGGGTACTTTCGGTGCAATCTAATGGAAATATCAGAAACTCCAAAAATTGACTTCCGGCTGAACCAAAATTGCAATTTCTATTTACAGGACAAATGATAAAAAAAAGTTTACACAGAAATTAAGAAGACAGTCTACGAAATTAATCAAATTAAAAAAAATCGATAAAATTTCGTTTCAGTTTGGAATTTACATTTCTTGATTCTAAGAATAAAGGATCAAAATTTCAACCTGATTAAGCAGATTTTTGTCAGTAGACTATGCGCTTTAATTGAGGTACTAAACAGCTCAATACAATTTTTCTAAGAAATCATAAAATGACTTCCGGCTGAATTAATCTGCAATTCTATAAATACGAGCGATGTTTTTAAAAAAAAGTTTTTGCACTAGAAATTGAGAAGACATGTCTTCTCCTAATGAACCAATTTAAAAAAATGTACCAAGTTTTTGAGAAATTAGCTACAAATTCTAAAATATCATGAAAATGACAGTTTTCATTATCTAGAACAAGTCCGATCGAAATTTTCGCTAAAATATTTCGATAACTGTCAACCTAGTAGTTAATGTTACTTACAAAGTGTAATCAATTACCATTGAGCCGTTTCCGAGATAAAAACATTGAAGTCAAAATCAGTGTTCTAGAACACTACCCCACTTGGTGCTGTGGTGCTAAAAAAACTCTGTTTTTACTTTGGTCCGAAGCAAAAGGAAGATCTTCCTTTAGGCTTTTTAGAATTTCTATAACTTGTTTCGTTTGTTCTGAGCCCAATCTAAATGTCAAAACCGTGAGGCTAAAGTCAGCCTTAATTGAGCTTAACCCCTGTGAGCACAGAAAAAAAAGTTCCGCCAAGGCACCAGCAAAGCCTTTTTTATGTATACAGCCCAGTTTGGAGACTAATTGATTTGAAAGTTTATTCTTGAAATCCAAAATTTTAGAATTCAGAGTGTTAATTTTATGTTTAGGAAATTCTGACAAAGCAAATTTAGATATCACGTATACAGCTCACAGTAGGGTTCACAAACATTTCGTTTGAGGATCGATGCACAATGATCTGGCTTACTCATCCGTTGGGTCGATTGATCTATCAATAATATCGATCAAAGTTATTTTTAAAATGGGTGTAAAATTTGATTGAAAAATATAGGATTTTCATTAAAAAATAAGTTTTACCTCAATTAAAAGAATTATTGCAGACTTCTGATCATTTATTCTACATGTAGGTCAACAATTTTTCAGAGAAAGTACATTGAAAATTTTGAAATTTCACTTTAAAAAAAATACGGTTCGTGTTTCCATATTAGTTTAGGTTTTAAGTGTCAGCATGCTCAAAACTACTTCAATAAAACTGGCTATTATTCAATTTGATCGATCTTAATATAGGCGCATTTGTTTTTTTTTAGAAGTAAAATTAGAAAAAAACAACCCCCCGAATATATTGAACAAAATTTGCAAAAAAATAAACTATTTTTTGGAATCGCCGCAAAATTCCCTTAATCTAATTGTATCTGACGAACAAAAAAATTTCGGATGAACAAATATTGGGACTTCCAAACCGAAAGCAGTGTTATCATGAGTTAAAGTCAAGAACAATTTCAATCGAGTGCATTTTCAGTGTCAACTGCGGTTTGTTTAATATTTAATTAACCCCATGCCGCGCAGCCGTCGACAAAAAACAGGATTGATGAAAAAATGATTTATGTTTCGGGGTTCATAATGCAAAATTTGCATCTGAATGCGTTATTTTCGATAATATAGAAATTGCTGATAGTTACCAATACATATAAGGTTCGTTAATTTGTAATCTTGGAGTAATTTTAATCTTGTGTTCAAAACACAGCAGCGCTAGTCGAGAATTAATCTAAGGTAGTTTGATTTAAAGGAATCACCCATTCGATGACGGAAAACCATAGCGATATCGAAAAGGTTTTTCATTCAATCTAAAAAAAGCTCAATGCGAGAATTTGGACTAGCGTCACTGGTACAATATACATAGCATTTCAGCTTAAACTTGAAGGAAACGAACTCGTTTTTCTTCCGGGAATCTTCAAAGAATTTGGTTCAAGCAGTAAATGTGCAGGACAACGCTGATAGAAGAATAAGCAAACAAAATAATGACTTTCGGCAAAATTGTAAAAATAATATTGCCCGTTCGCGAGTTTCGAACGCTACAAAAAATCAAATTCCAGTTTAGTATCGCGTGACGTTTTAATCAACTTGCATAAAATTTCTCCAATGGTTTTTTTAGTGGCAGTTAAATCAAAAATAACGGTTTGCTCGATATGTCTATGGTTTTCCAGTAACTACGCGAACTATAGTGATGAGCCGTAATACATGTTTGCGGTATGTATTTGGTTAATATATTGTTGTGCTATCGGTCGTCTTTTGGTCCAGGTCATGGTCGTGAAATTTGTGGAATATAAGTAAACCAAGGAAAACCGAATCTGTGTCTGTAAACAGTCGAATAGACTAAATACCGGGCTGTTTAGTCATGTGTTAATAAAGTTATTATTAATTTATTATTCTGGTTCGACTGTTAACGACTGGCGTCATAAATACGTTGCTTGGACAGTGGTGTAGAGTTAGTGAGGTCTGTGAAGTTTATAGCGAAGGAGTTGTGAGTGTTGACGGAAGCCAACAAAAGAAAATAGAGATATATATAGATTAATACTTGTACGAAAGAAGATCAAGCCAAATTCATGCCACAACAAATCATTTCAATAAAAATACTTGAAATAATAGCTCAGGACAGGTGGGATACTGACTGGTTACAAACACACCGCGCTGATTACTGTGAAAGTGACGGACCAAAATTTGATAAAACGCCAGTACTAAAAGAGCACGGTCGGTCCCCCCACCCATTCCTTTTACTGGTAGAAAGGTCGGAATTTGTACCGTGCCAGTGGCAGGTAGAATGTCTTCGTTACGGTCGACTAGAAGATGTCGACAAACAATTGGCCGTACGCTTTCAGACCCACCCACGTTGTTGATAATAGCCTCTTGTCTTCTTAATCATCATACAGTCCGGTCTAATCCCCACCACACTCTTTTAGTCCTATGGATAAATCGTTCTGCAGATCTTGTACAGCTTCGGTCCCCTCAGTATAAAGCAGCCAGCAGAAAAAGGTCTAATCGACCTTTGATTGTTATTTGTGTGTACGTGTAACATATAACAGAGACTGAACTACTCGAATGAGGTGTAGATACGATTTCGGCTTAAACATCATGTAATATTGAACTGACAACGGGTACACTAATTTGGCAAAAGACAATAAATACTTTATGAACTGTGATAGTTTAAGGTTTTGAGTACTATGGTTTATGTAATTCCTGCCCGCTGAAGGCCGGCATATATTGATCAGAATCGTCGGTAGATGCTCGATGTTTGGAGCCAAGGCTGATTGTGCTGCACACCAGTTTGATAGTCGCATTACGTCACGCTAATCATTAATGAACATAGGGAGCAGTTAAAGTTATCTGATTATAACTTTGGAAACAAATGACGTTTTGCGTTTTTTTTTGTAAAATTTTACTTTGATGACATAACTTATGTGTTTTTGTCTAAATAATTCTTTTAAAATCTATCATAAATTTAAATCCTTTCATGCGTGATCAGAAAAAATTCTAAAGACTTTTTTTCTCATATTCATATCCATAGCCCAGGAAATACACGCTGAACCGTATATCAAGAATAACGTCGGTAAATAAGTAACTGTTGTTTTTCTCAAAATCTTGCCTTAAATCAATTTTGAAAAAGTGAAAGTGGTTCTTAGAAGTTTTAAGACTTTTTCCCATTCACACAAAGTCCAAAAAGCGATGCACGTGAACCTTCAAATTAGGATAATGTTTGGGTTCAAGTAACAAATATGATCAAATTACCGAAAAATTTTGGGCCAAATAACACCTAATTCAAGAGTTTGGAAACATAATATATTTTCCAAAAACCGTCACGTGAATCTATTTTTCAGAGAAAATAAGGATTATCAAATACATATTCAAACACTATTTGATTATTATCGTCCGATTATTCGGACATGGTTAATGAGAAATAAGTCTTAAACATAAACTCATAAGTTCGACCACAAATATGTTTTACGAATTTGAATACTTTTTTTCAAAATTACGTATATCACGTCCTATTTTTTCAAAAAGTACTCAATTATTCACTGAAGACCCCTTAATTTTTAATCGATATCGTTTACAATTTAGAAACCTTGTATTGCCTTACAGTAGCTCAGGTTAGACTAAGGCATTCTCTAGAAGTCAAAACGTCCGATAAATTATCAATTGGAATGCGTAAGGCGAAAGTTCACAAGAGAGAGTAGTAGTTCTATTTTCAACGATAGAAAAGAATATTTAAGAGTCATTTACTGAGAATTTGTAAAACAATATAATTATGTAGAGACGAATGCAGAAAATCATTTAAGTTTTATATAAGGATGCAAATATAAATTAAGGTTTAATTTCATCTATTATTGCACTTTTTGTGAGTCATACTAGGTAATTTCCAACTTTTTGTTTTTATCTTCATTAAATCCTTCTAATTCGTTTAAATTTTTGTTATTTTTTAATGGTATACAATTGCTGAATATTTATTAAGCTATTGAAAAATAATGTTGATAATGAAACTTTGCTAATATGGCCCGATTTAAAAGTGATGATACTATTCGCGTGCCATAATCGAGTCTGGGTACAGATTCATGTCTAAAGTCTACGAGTTAAGTATCTCAAAAAATAATTAAGATCAATAAAGTATATTGGCTTTTGCCCATTATATACTTGACGGCCTAAAGCTGTATATCATAAGGAATGAACAATAATGACAGTCGAACATTTTGGAGGAAGGGCGGATTTAAGGGGGTGAAGAATTATTTTGGAATTTGCAAGGCTCGTACGGCTGAACCAATAAAAAGCCACCATCAAGAACATAGATTAAGAAAGATTATCCTTCAAATAGCAAATTCATTTAACACTCTGGTAACAACCTCACGCTACCATCTGGTCAACGCGGTTAAAGGAACGTAGTAGTTGTTTTTAAAAACAAACGGTTTTTAAGAAGCTAATATTGAAAATTTTGAGAATTTGATGAGAGCAGCAAATTGTCTTATTTAGACGGACTTTTTTGAATCGGCAATATGGTCGATGTGCGGTAAAGGATTTTTCGACTTTTTGAATATAAAGCTGTTTGGCATAAATGATAATTTCAATTTTAGGGATAAAGACGGCCTACATATGTGATATAATGAATGGGAAGTATTTTCAAATTTAACGAATGATCTAGCTGTAAATCACATAAAATGCCTGATCGAATTGGAATATTTTTGACCCTAAAAAGCGATGATAAGAGAGATTAAGGACGCCAAAGAGATTATTAAGTACTTTTTTGCTGGAAACGACATCAGCCTTGCTTATGTCAGCAACTTTGATCTGATTTGTAAACAGACTCTGCAGACGATGCGATCAAAATCGAAGACACTTTAAAAAAAAAAATTCAACGTGACCTTCAAAATCATATTTGAGGTTGAAATATTGGAAAAGACGCTCTAGACTAAGAATGGTTATATTCTCTCTGAGCTAGTGTTTTCGAAATTGGGTGATTCAAAATATCAACCTAGGAGGAATTTTGATGAGAAAATGCTTAAAATCGGTAGTTTCTGCATTTTCAAGAATACTATTGTAATTTTGACAAAAACACTCTGAGGCCTAATTAGATATCACAAGACGTGGTTTGTTAAGATTTGACGCTGCTTTCAAAAATAAATTTGCGAGGAAATAGATTTGTGAGAATTTGGTCAAGGAACAGCCTTATACTGGTAAGGTCCTTATTTTTAGGTGCCCACCTAGGGGTATCTGTTCTGAATAGAACAGACACGATAGCGACAAAGCACGGCTTTTGCCATCTTAACTAAACCGAAGTTTGGAACGCAGTATCTTTTCTTTTTCTCCCGCATGATTAACCGGTCACCCGGTAACTCGCAAAAAACGGTTTGTTCGGTCATATTCTTGGAGCAATTCGACTGGACTGATTTCCGGTCACAGTGAATCACCTAGCGACCAAAAAATATTTCTAACCGCACGATTTTTTTCAAAGGTTTCACGTGCAGAAACACTTTGTCGCTATACTCCCGTCTAGTCTCTCCCAGGGAAATCAGGTGAGCCAACCTAAAAAAAACGACCTAGACGTATTTCAGAGTGATATCGAGGTCAAAATTATCGACTAATTAGTTTGCAAGATTAAGGCTAGTCTATCCAACATGGTTATACTTAATTGTCCCTATAAGGTCTCGGTAGGCTGATTTCGAAACAAAGTCAATTCAGCCACAGTACCTGACCTATGTAGCATGGTGTGGTGTCGCTGATTTGGGTTTTGCTCATGCCGATTCTCGACTAACAGGCACGGTTCATTATCCAAAACTTTTTAGCGCTTGAAGAAAACTCTTCAAAATAACCCGCAGGCTTATTAAGACCTCAAAAAACACTCGTTGTATCTCTCTCCTTCATTTTTCGCGTTTGATATTTTTGTGTGACAACTAACAGAAAATCAACAAAACACCGAGACAAACTAAAAACAGTTTGGAAGGCCTCTGTCCACAGATATCTCTTCCGAGTGAGAGAGATAGCAGTAACGGCTCATACTGCATCATGGAAGCACAAGACTTATTCTGAACAATTCTAAGAGTTGTTTTCTTGATTTTGATTCGGCGTCTCTAGCTGGCCATGCAAGCCTTTCATTTTTATATGAATTGCACAGAAAAAATTTCGACCAAAAAAAAAAATAAAATTCTTACACAATAATTTATTTTGTATATTAAACACTCATCCTCTATTGACGGATTTCGGTCGCAATTTTAAGTCACTAGCCGTCAAAAGAAAACAATTAGCGCTACTTTCAATTCAATCATGAAATAATCAAATAAGTTTTTTTTCTTTTTTTGGCCGTGCAAAAGCAAAATTCGCAAAAAAACTCGTTAGAGAGATGTTGTTTTGTTGTTTTCCATCCTACACCAAGAACAAGAGTCGAAAACTTATGTAAATTACAGGAGAAATATTTTAGTGCATGTGCTTGGGGATGCTCATTAAATGTTTGTGTTGGTAGTGCGTAGGTGGCATAGTATCAGATAACTTTCTTTTTAAAAATCTGATATCTGAATAGTTTTCAAAAGTGCTTTCTGTTCAAAGGGTACACACAAGTCTTTTTTAACAATCAATAAACGCTGCCTGTATTCCGAGAACCGACATCAGCAAAACACGCCAAATCCAAGCGACACCCGCCATCATAAGATAGTTTCATGTGACAAATTTGGATCACCACATCCACAAACCACCGGCAACTTTAATAAGGGCTATTTTCTTTGTTTTGGCTCTAGCAAGGCCGGAATTGGGCGACATGTGCAAAAAACGGTCATCATTGGACGTTTGATATAAACACATGATCAAACCGCCCGCTAAAGTTACTTATACTGCACATCGCCACTAGTTCCAATAGCGAAAAGTGATGGCCTATCCTTATTGTTGTTGTAACAAATTAATATTGTTCCACTATTTTGTCACTTTCTGTTATAATCGAGCCAAAAAGGGCATGCCCTTCGCTATCGCTTGGATAAGTATCATGTGCGGAAAATAAAAATTATTTATTGTTGATCGCAGTACCAACATTTATAATTTCTTCAATTTAACAAACATGAACAAGTCAGCACACCTCAAGATCATACGTGCGACACAGTCCGTCTGAAGTCGTCGTTATTAAATGGCGTCTACATTGTTCTGTGGGCACAATCCCAGTATCTCGATGATTCGTGTGTTCGGACGTGGTTTGAGATGAATGCTCCGATCCGAAGAGAGCAGGCTCCGATCATTGACAGTCAGTATTCAACTGAAAAATATAGATAAGAAGAGTACATGTGGTTTCGTCTATAAGAGAAAATTGGGGAAAATCCAAGAGTAGAATTTCAAAAATTTCGTTGCCGCCACTTAAGGGGTAACCTTTCTGGAGACGAACCAGATTAGATATGGCGAACAACGGTTTTTTGCATCTTAATCGAACTTTGGACCGCATGAATTTTTTTGTTTTCGCGACTGATACATTTCAACGGAATGGCAAAAAAAAACGGTTTTTTCGGTTCATTTTGATGACTTTATTCGTCACGTGATTCATCCGAGGAAGCCAACAAAATTTCTACCCGCATATTTTTTCCAAGTTTTCACGTGCAGACAAAAAGCATTGTCGCTATCTCTGTTAGTTCTCCACGTCGAAATCACAATGGGATAACCGACAAAAAAGCGACTTAGAAAATTTTGGAAATTTGCTCACTTGTCCGTAGAGACAGACCCCAACGCAACGTAAATGATCCCGTAGATCTTTTGGATCCACTTTTTTGACGCCTCCACTTGTTTTGCGCTTTTCTGCACTTTTGTGGCTCCACACCCATCGCTTAAACTCAAGGCACCAATCAACAGCGATAGGCAGGGTTCACAAAACGTGCTGCGGCAAACACATTAGCATGTGTATAATGTTTAAATTCAAAATTTAACAAAAAATAATTTTTCCAGATTACGCTTTTCCTTTATCAAAGGAGAGAACCCTATTCGATTTCATGAAACCAAAAGACGCGGGTAAATGGTAAAATGAAAAAAAATCCTAAACTGCAAAAATTAGATATTGCCAAATTTCAGCGTTTAGCCGCATTGACCATAAAACGCAAGTCTCAAATGTTACCTTCTCCCAATCGCCACTACTACAACGGGACATAATGGAAGATATGTGATTCGCTATATAGCTATTTCGGACGTTCTGACACATACAACAACGTCCTATACGAAAAGATATAATAAATGTCACAGCGGCTTGGACTCAAGGCCTGATCAAGATGTTTCACAATGGAGTATTCTACATTTACAATAAGGATTA